>CBVK0101053912.1:0-10020 GCA_900067695.1 Picea abies
TATGGTTGCATCTCTGATACATTTCTATTATATTATTGAATATCTACAATATCTCCATGCATTTCCTTATTATATCTCCGCTCTCATTTCGTGCCGAAAATAATCCGGATCAACATGTGATTCATGTCTTTTTACAAATGTTTTTATCTATGCACAAGATACTGATCCAATATGTAATTAGTTGATGAATATGACGTTGTGTTGAGTTCTCTCATTATATGTTTGTATTGTATAAATTCAAACAATCTTTCGAGATGGAGAACTCTTAGGTGGAGACGTAGTAAGACAAGATTGCGAACAACATAATCTTGATTAAGCTGACAGACCATGATTTGAGAGTCTAGGTTAATAATTAGATGAGATATACCTAGAGAGGAGGCTTCAATTAGTATTCCAATGATGACATGATATTATGCCACATTATTGGTTGTCGATCCTAAGAAAATTTCCCTCGAACTCACCAACTCACCAGAGTGGTAAATGACCCAAGATGAAGAAGTAATGTTCTGGGTATGTCGACTAGTGCCATCCACAAACCTGAGAAATATGGGAAAGGGAGATGGAATATGCACACACGACCATTAGATAAATTATAAGTAGTAATACAAAACTCGTACATGTAAGAGAAAAAACACACCAAATGAAAAGTATATAGTACAATAGTGTACAAAGAACACATGTCAGATGTTCTATGCATATTACTTCTTGAGGTAAATCCCATTTTGGGTCTCACTGAGATATATTCCATCACATTTGACTAAATCATAGGCATCTCTGTGTAATACACATTTTATGATATAAGGTCCATGCCATAGAGGTTCTAACTTCCCTTTCCCCAACTTATCATGTGCTTGGTAATAAATTAGGACTAAGTCTCCTTCTGCAAAAGAATGAGGTTGAAAGGATTTTTCATATTGACTCTTCATTCATTGTTGATACCTCTCAATAACATGAGAAACATCACAGCCATGGATGATTTTAGGGGCTAAATTTCGCTCATGGGATAATTTTCCATGTTTTTTCCAAAAATGAGATTCTCTATTTTCAAAATGAATCGCCCAAATTCTATAGGATAAAATTATTTTACCTTAAAAATTGCCAAAAATTTATAGAAACTATATAAAATATTTATAAATTTCAATATTTTTACAAAAATATCGCCAAACATTTATAGTTGGCATATGAAGTTGGCATATGAAGGATTAGTAAGATTCGCCAAGGTTTCTACATTTTAAAAGAAATTTCCATCTTTAAAATCATCCCTGATCACGATGTGTTTTGTCCAAGTTGGTTAAATACAAGAACCGTTCCTCTTAAACAGAGGTATGAGGCAGGAGTTCTACAATGAGTTTCAATGAAGGGATCTCACACTCTATTGGTAACACTGCTTCTACACCATATACCAATTGGAATGGAGTGAATCCAGTTGCAGTTTTCACTGAAGTGTGGTAGGCCTAGAGTGCGAAAAAAAGTTGCAAGTGCCAAGATGTTTTGTTTTTTTCCTAGCATGCATTGGAGCATGGTATTTAGAAATTTGTTGATAGCTTCAACTTGTTCATTTTCTTGAGGATAGTAGGGGGATGGTCTTTCATGATGAAAAAACAACTTGACATGCAACTCACTCATCATTTGGTTCTTAAAATGTGAGTTGTGATCAACGACAAGGGCTTGTGGGACACCAAAGCGAGTGATGATGTGATTAAACACAAAGAGTGTTGTAGTATGCCCATTGTTAATAAATGTAGGCATAACCTCATCCCATTTAGTGAAATAATCAACAACAATGATGATATAACCATGCCCCCGGGCTGACGTAGGCTTACATTTCATAAAAGCAATGCCCCATTTGGTGAAGGGGCTGACGGCTACAATGGGATGCAATGGAGCAAGTTGGGTGCGTTCCTTTTTCTAAAAGAAATGACAGGGTGGGCATCGTTTGATAGCCTCGATACAATCTTTGAATATGGAGGGCCAAAAATAACTAGGACGTAATATTTTATGGGTTGTAGCCATCCCAAAAATATGACTGCCACAAACTCCAAGGTGACAGTCATTCAAAACACATTAAGCCTCAATGTGGGTTAAACAAAGCCATAGGAAAATATCAATACCATGATGATACAAAGTGTCGTCGATGATAAGGTAGCATTTAGAATGGTGGCGGATACGAAGACATTCGTCACGGGAAATATCAGGCTGAAAACGCTGGGTTTGGATATAGAGAATAATATCTACATACCAAGGGTTTTATGTGCTAATGAGGAACAAAGATTCACCGGGAAGAGAATCATTGGGATTATTATATTCATTGTCATAGGGAAGATCGCATATGAGTTCCACAAAAACCAACAATTTTTTATCTTTTGATTTGGCAAACTCGATATCAAATTCTTCAAGAATAACGATCCATTTGGAATACTTTCCCCCGAGGAATTGATGTGTAATAATATGGTACATGGGGTTTGAGTTCACAATGATCGTGGTAGTACAGAACAAGATGTAGTGGAAAAATCTCTGGACGACAATGACATTTGCCAAAGACAACTTTTCAATGTGTGAATATCAGAGCTTGGTACTAGATAGATTCTTTCTCAAACAATATATCACATGTTCGTCACTGTTAGGATGCTCTTGAACTAACACCATAGAAATAGTGAAAGTAGAGGTACCAAATAAAGGATATAGTCTCGTGCATAATTCAAGGGATGCAATAAAGGTGTGTGTGTTAATGCATGCTTAAGATCATCAAAAGAGTGTTGAGCAGTGTCATCCCATATGAAAGGAGTGTCTTTCTACAAAAATCTCATAAATACTTTAGTGAGTTCGGTGTAGTTACAGATAAAACAACAAAGAAAGTTTGCTTTCCCTTGCAAACTTTGTAGCTAGGTCAGATTGTTAGGGGGCATAAAGAGAGAATATATTTTACTTTTAAGGGATCCACCGTAATTCCATATTTGGAGATGACGAAGATGAAAATTCAACCTGATTCGACAACGAAGATGCATTTGTGAGGGTTTGAACATATATGGTAAAACTGACATCGAAGAAAAATGGCTCGTAAATGACCAATATGGTCTCATGGAGAAGATGAATGAGAGGGTAAATCATCGAGATAAGGTTCCAAAATATGTTTTATATCATGGAAAGCATATGACCTGGCCCAATGTAAAGTAGCAACAATGTTTTTAAGACCAAAAGGTAGCTTTCAATAAGAGAACGTCCCCCAAGGGAAGATGAAGGTTTTCTTATGTTGATCAGCCGGTAGAATATCGATTTGGTTATACCCTAAGAATCCATCCATGAAAGAAAATATAACACTGCAAGAGAAATTGTCGATGATTTGGTCGATGAAGGGTGTTGGGTAATTTTATTTTGGACAAGACTTATTGAGATCCCTATAATTGACACAGACACAAATGGTTCCTTGTTTTTTAGCGATTAGAATTATGTTAGAAACCCATTATGTCAAGCGGATAGGATAGATAAAGCTAGACTTCAACAGTTTTTTAACTTTTTCCTTTATGGCCATAGTTTTCTTAGGATGAACCGAGCGAATTTTTTTTCGTACAGGTTTAACACCTAGGTAAGTTTTTATCTCATGCACAATGATCGATGGATTGATCCCTGATATTTGTTTGTAACTCCAAGAGAAGACATCGCATAATTCTTTGAATAAAGTGGTTTAAGATTCCACTTCCTCGGGCGCACAATTATCACTGAGATGAAAATTTTCCACGATACCTTATTTGATCTAGATGTCGATAGCGATCATAGAAGAGATATTGCCTAAATTCCCCTCGAAAGTTGTGTCCTGAGTAAGGATGGGAGATTGGGGAGAATCGATAACACCATCAGGAAAGATAGAGTGTATATATTTCTCAATTTCATTTATACTAGGGATAAAATATGAACAATGATGGTTGTCATCCCAAGTTACCTCGTCAATACTAAGCATTTTCATAATGGATTTGTCCGATGGAAAAATTTGTAGGATGTAGTCGAAATCAAAGGATAAGGAATCCAACAAAGATGGAAACGAGTAAGTGTTGGATGCCAACAAATGTTGGCCATCCAATGAGGGAGAGGATAATTGGATGGAATTGTATGAATCCTCAACAGGACTAAGTGGAATAACGTCACCTATTCCATCAAATTCCAAAGGACTAGGAACAACCCAAGGATCAGATGATTCGTAAGATTGATATGCCATAGTCGAGATCATATTGATCGTGGAAATGTGTTGTGAGGTGGGAGGAAGTGTTTTAGGGAAAGTGACCATAAGGGAAGAATATTTTAAAATACCTACATTGACACTTTCATAAGTGATCTTAGTATCTCCCAAGAAATGAATATTGTTGGTGGCGCAAGTGTGAGTATTGGGGGTGCAGTAATCTAACTAGTCAATAGTGACAATTTTACCCTGATAGGGGAATTGTACACATTGAAACACCAATGATGCGATGACAGTCATGGCATAAAACCAACTTATTCCTGACAACAAGTTGTAATCAACGAGATCATCGACTACCTCTACAATGACAGAGACAATCTTGCCTCCCAATGGAACAACTAAGGACTGCAAGAGCCCGTGAGGGAGAAAACCTCTCCCGTCGAATGCTTGTAACATTGTAGGGTATTGATTAAGCGTAGGTGATTTCAACCCTTTCGAACAAGATAATGACATGATGCAAGTGGAAGATCCCTCATCCCGTATGGTACGATGAATATGTTGGTTATGAGCAACCACATCAATCTGAAAAGCAAGTTGGTGAGAAATTCGTGACATGAAGCTATCAAGGTTAAACATGATATTATTCGATGAATCAAGATCAATTGCACCGATGGTAGCCAAGAGTGTTCTACGTTGACTTGGACAATGTTGTAGAACTTCAAGAGAAGACATATCACACGGTGCTTCAGCCAAATATTCAACAATATTGTAGTTTTGGGCAGCATGTGAACTAGGATTAAAAGTCAACTTTCAAATAGTGCGCTCGGGAGGGCGTAAAATGGAGTCAAAAGTAGGTTTCTCAATCTGAAGTGATTCAGATGGAGGAGTAACAGTGGTAGGAGATGGATCCCATGTAGTACCTTTACTGACCTTCTCTTTATAAGGTTTAGTCGGTGTGTCATATGTTGTGGTGTGAGTGGTTAAATCAATCCCATTAAACATATAAATATGGGCACTCGACGAGGCTTCCTCGCTAGGAGGATGATTTGGATTTCCCCTGTCGGAGGGGTAGGGGCTTGAGAAACCATGGAATGTTGCTGAGGAAAAGGTTCTGTCAACACAGTGGGTTGGGAATTCCCTTTGATAAGTTTTTCAACTTCCTCACGATGAGGAAAATCTCAGGTTTAATGACCATCACCACAAATGAGACATGGGAATTTCAGTTTTTGTTGTGGTTCTTTGTTAGGAGAAAACGATTGAGTTTGTGTTTTTGGATTTTCATGATTATTATTATTCTTTTTGGATTTATTTTTCATTTTCATCTTTCCCCCAGATTGTTGTGAAGAGGCATACTAGACTGCATTCACCTCATATATTTGAGTCGAGGGGGAGGTAGAGGAGAGTGAGGTCAAATTGGTGACAATAATAGAAACAAAGTGACTAGCTGAGCTAGACGACCGTGGTGAATATTGGGTTTTGACAACACCGATAACTTCATTTGCATGAGTCATGGAAGATGGTTTGGATGGATCGATGGATGTGAAGGGAGCATTTGGTATCAACTCATACAACATACCATATTGGGAATAAACCAAATCTAGGTACTAAGCATAAGAAATGGCTTGTTCTTCAGTGAAAACACCACCCATGGAGACGTCATGAGAAATTGGGGGTAAAAGAGATTTAGTAAACCATTCTACCAATAATTGGTTAGGTATGGTTGCTTTGATGAACCTTTTTCAACATCTCCACTCATGAATGTGATCAGAGATATGTACAGATTTCATTTGATGAAGTGAAGTCAATAGTTATGTACCAGTCTCGTAACGGATGGGTAATTGAAATTGCATGAGAAAATCCATAGCTAGAGAGTTGAAATATTGAAAAGTACCACGTTGGAGTTTAATGTACCATTTGGTTGTTGAGCCCATGAGTGTGCGCTGGAAAAGATGCAACCATATAGAATCATCCATCACTGATTTTGATGAACACCATAGATGAAATGTCATAACATGGTTGTTCATGTCTTCGCCAAGTTCACTGTCAAATTTGGGGATGTCAGAAGGTAATTTAGCAGGAATTACTGGCCAGAAAGGAAAATGTAGTATGGGATCATTTGTCAACTGAGATAAGTCTTGTAGATCTAGCAGGGTGAGGAACGGTAGTTGTCGGTTAACCTGAGGGTGATACTAGTGCAGCATGGGGACACTAGTAGGGCCATAAACTGGTTGAGGTGGATAATTGTATCATGGGGACACTAGTAGGGCCATAAACTGGTTGAGGTGGATAATTGTATCCAGTAGGCCCTCCCATATATGGTGGTTTTTGACAAGTATAGGCAAGATTCAATTGTTGTTGAGGAACATTCACGAAAGGAGGAAAACTTGGTTGGTTATGAGGAGGATAGGTCATTTGATTATGTTGTGGGGGATAAACAGTTTTCCCTTAAGGGGGGTAAACAATTTGTCCCTACGGAGGATATACAGTTGACCCTTGGGGAGGATAATATTGTTGTCCTTGAGGACCCCAAGTGGGATTCGGTACACTTGAATAAGGTTGTTCAAAATATAATCCAGAAGGAATAGGATTTGGTATGCCTCCTTGTGGGTTAGAGTATGATGACCCCCCATAAGGTTGATGAAACGTACCTCCTTGGGGTGCTCCCCAAGACTATGGAGGGTTTCCAGTAAAAGAGGTTTGTCCCCATACCATATCTTGAGTGACAACTAGGGTTTTACCGATAAAAGGGGGTTGTCCCCCTCCCATAGATTGAGTGAAAACTGGGGTTTGACCAATAAAATGGGGTTTCCCTCCAATGGGTATGTGAAAGGGTGGTTGTTCCCCAAGAGGGGTAGGCCCACTAGAATATGGTTTTCCCCCAATCAGGATTTGTCCCGCAGTTGATTGTGTGTGTATGGAAAGGTTTTGTATTCAGTGATGGATAGGTGTTCCAACAGGATTATGTGGAACCTAAGGAAATGTAGTTTGAAAAGGTGGTGTGGTGGGAGTAATAGTCAAAGTATCTTGTTTATGACTATGTATTATGACTTTGACGTTACTTTGGATTTGTATTGATGTAGCAGCATGACTGACTACTTGTTCTATGGGATGGTCAATAGTCTGACCAGACAGTCCTGCCTCAGCACTAGAAGAGGTAAGAGGGTCAAGAGGTGGTTGACTAAAGTTGAAATGTTCATAAAGATCATGTCCCGATGGAGTTGTCCATATGGAACAAACATGCATTTGTTGTGGATTTTCCATGCCATTATACTAGACAAGAGTCCTATACTCATCATAATCGTGTTGTGTGCTTTCAATTTGTGTCTTAGTGTATGGCCTCAATGGTAGTTGAGTATACTCTTCTTCTATGATGTTACCGAAAGCATCCAATTGAATAATGAGTGGTTTGATAGGAACTTATGACATAGGGGCAGTATGAGGAATGGGATCCTCAACCATAACCAAGGCGCTTTTAGGATTTTCTAACAAAGGAGTAGCAATGCTCCCAGCATCCGAGCGATTTTCTACCTCTTCACAGTAAAAATATTCAGGTGAATTAGGAGGTAAGGGTTGGTAGCCTTCTGGAGGAAGCCCTTTCATCTTACGTGATATACAAATACCTTTATCGTATACAGTCTCAATCTTGAAAAATTATTAAGTAAATTATTAGCATTCGCTAAAAATCTAGACGAACTAACAAGCAAACAAAACCTTCTCTCAATGACTGTACTAGTTGGTGATGAAATCCAACATTGCGTGATCAAATTGAGAAAGGGATAGGATATGAGAAGGTGGAACAATTACGTTGGTGACCTACTTAACATACGTATGCCTTGGTGCAAGCTTCCACACAATAATCATGGATTTACCCTCCAAGGAGCTCGAGTGATTTTGAACAAATTTTGTTCCAGGTACAATGAAGACTTCCCTTCACCGTCACCTTGTGTGAGGACCCTAAATATTACGGCTACTAAGGAGACCAACTCGCAGTCAGCCCTTGGGAGGGTACAACTGATAATACATTCCATATGTATGGGCAGGATAACAAGTCTGAAATCCTTCAAGAGAACTAAGGACACGTGGACCGATGGAACTCTAGAGGACCTCGAATGGATTCAGAATTCATGAAGCACCAAGACCAAATGAAGACAGTTGGACCCCAAGAAGAACCCCCAAAAGACGATCTAACTACTATGAATGGTTAAACCTCATAGGGAAATCTTTGTTTCTCTCTAGAACGTGACCTCGTGCATAACCCCTGTGTGAGAGGGGGATCTCAGCTATGATTGTATGAACATTGGATTTACTCTCCCTATCGCAAGATGCTAAGTTTTTCTTGAATTATTTGAAGAGTTATACTCACAGCCTAATCCAAAGCACTAATCCTAGTCTATTGTTCGTGGAAGAATCTAAAAAGAAAAAGTTTCTATATTGATTTTTAATTAGCATTGATTTTTGTGGTTGTTCTTTACACAGAGGTGAATGAGAGTGAAACTAATGATTTTACGACTCAAATACCAAAGAAGTAAAAGAATGATAAGTAAAATTTTCTTTCGATGAAATTTTATTTACGAGAAGGAGAAGAGTTTTCTTTCTTTCACTACCAAACACAAAAATGCAAAATTTTCATGCAATTTGTTTTGAACAAGAATCCATTTCAGTGCTAAATCATAAAGAAAATATTTATGATATCCAAAAACCAATTGTAAAAGGTATCCTTTCGTTTGATTATAAATGTGAATTGATTTGGTTTAATGCTTTTTATTCCAATGATAAAAATGATTTCACTATTACAACTTTAATCAATGGGAAGCAAGAATCACACAAACAAAATTCACTCTCACAGTTGTCAATAAGAGACAAAAAACAAACTAAAACTTCCAAAAATAACACCAAAAACAACAAAAAACACTTAATAAATGTCTAGAAATTTATGAAGATCAGAGACCAATTAAAACAATAAATAGATCCCTGAGTTTCCTTGTAACAATCTTCAATCGATCAGATGAAC
This sequence comes from Picea abies, assembly GCA_900067695.1. NCBI lineage: Eukaryota > Viridiplantae > Streptophyta > Pinopsida > Pinales > Pinaceae > Picea > Picea abies. Next base: position 9,183 of record CBVK0101053912.1, read on the forward strand.
GAAAAGGTATCAAAATGAACCCAAAATATGAAGAGAAAGGGTGATTTTGTGACAAGGAAATACAATAAAATCCAATTAAAGATCAAAATTATTAAAAGAGGAAAGTTGCAGGTCTGACAAAATACACAAACTGACAGAACAAGTCCTAAGTTAAAAGGAAATACCCAAAAATTACACCTAGTACAAAGGTAGTCAACAATTTTTCAAAAAGAAGAAAAAATGACGCTCTGGTTATATTAGCACCAGAGTGCTACAACGCTCCCTAAAGCACTATAAGGGAGTGCCTATCAGGAAATCGATGCTCTGGCTATAAAGGGAGAGGGTGTGAGTTTCTAATAAAGAAAGGGATCAACCCAGAAAATGAAAAAACTTAGGAATTTTGAACAAAAGTCTCTATGAGACAACTTTAGTACTGACAACAGATATATAGAAGAACAAAATACAACAAGTAGGATTTGAAGATGAGTAAAATCTAAGACAAAACCAAGGAAAGAAACCAAAACTAAAATCTTTTCTCCCTAGTGGAGTCGTCAATTTCTGTTGGAGGAAAATTCCCCTGTAGACAGGCAAATATCCTCTTGGATCCTAGAACCCTATTACCAAGACATAAAGATGCTAACATTGGACACTAACATTCCTTTAAAAGTAGTTAAACTAGTCAAAGGGAAAAGAGGAAGAAACTATGACCTACCTTTTTTGAAGCTTGTCCTTGCTTAGTCCAGGTTGAACTTGATCTTCAATATCCTTAATGAGATATGCAATCCAATAGACAAAAAAGACAATGCATGCTTCCTATTCTACCAAGATTAGTTTAAACTAAATTTATCAACAAAAGACA
>CBVK0101053913.1:0-20257 GCA_900067695.1 Picea abies
TATTAATGAGAACATTACAAGGCACTTACAATCTGTAGATGCAGTTGCAACAACCTCTCCAAGTCCTCCTTTTCCAACCCCTTGCTCGAAAGATCCATGATCATAATGACAATACTTTTTTCTAATATTCTCCTCCTTTTCACCATGTGAATGCCTCCTTTTATAGGCTTTGAGAGGCTCAACCACCTTATTATCTTTGGAATAATTTGAGGATATGACTCCATCAGTTGTGGCATCTCCCTTAGATGCATCCTAAAGCTTGGATTCAATCCAAACCAACTCGGATCATCTCTAGTTGTACTTAGAGATAAGGGGGATTTCTCCCAATATTCTCTCAACCAATCAACGGTCCCTCAAAACTGGCAACAGGGCACTACAATGCTCCCTGCTAGATGGACAAGGAGCACTAGCACTCCCTGCATATGAGCAGGGGAGTGTTGATCTTCCAAAAGTTCATTAAGATGATCATTTCTCAAGGGAAAACAATCTTATTAGTTTTTCAAATGATGTGGTTTCCCCTTCCAACATGTATTAGAGGATGTATCAAGTATTTCCATGGTGTTGTTCGCAATGCGACATATGCAGAATGAAAATGTGACATTTACGACATTTGTGGAAAAAGTGTGACACTTGCGACAATGATAATGTGACATTATCAAATTGAGGAATTTTGATGTGTAACAATATGTCAATTGTATACAAATAAATAATTGTTCTTGAGTATTTAATAAAACTTGAATACATAAAACTAAATCAAATTTGCAAGTGTGAATTAAACCACACATAAGAAAACTGAAAATGCAATTATTTTCTATTATACTAAGAAAATTAAAACATGGAAACACTTACCCATACTGAAGGGCCCTTCTCATATGGTTAGTGATGCCTGAGAATGATTAGATGAATCCAAACAGATGCATTATGAATCAACAACAATCATCTTTTCATTTAATCATGGGACTATGTTTTTACATGGCTATCAACTCCTTAAAGATTTATCACAAGAACAAATATCTCATTGTTGGCCCTTGACCATTTTTGGGACTTCGACAGGATGGTCGAAGATGGAGTGCCCAGGCGGAGCTAAGATCACGAGATCTCACTTATTTTGTGGGATTTTAGGGTTTTTGTATTAGGGTTTTGGAATGTCGGCCCATGGGTAGGCCTCTTTGTAAATGTATAAATAAGTGGCTAAGAGATGTAATAAGTAGTTCAGTTCTGTGTGCTTGTAATTGTCTTAGTGCAAGAAGTGGTTTTTGGCTTAGTCCAAGAAGTATTGGCTTAGTGCATGATTGGTCAGATTGTTATTGTATTGGCTTAGTGAAAGAATGTGTTAAGACTTGTAGAGCTAAGTGCAAGTGATTGTAAAAGGCTTTGTGCATACAGACTGTGTGTAAGAGATGTTGTGCTTGATAGAGGAGAATTTGGCTTTATGCCTTGACCTCATTCTGGGAAGGAGGATCTGGCGCGTAATGCGCATATATCCCGTCCTTTGCAGAGTTTGGCTCTGTGGATTTGTGCACATGAGTAGATGAATGTAATAATATTGAATAATAATAAAGAAGAAGAGAAGAAGATTGGTGGATGTAGCCCCACACTGGGGTGAACCATGTATATCCTGTGTTTTGACGTGATTTGTTCGATGTTGTTGATGTTGAGTATGATGTTTATCTACTTAGTACGTTGATATTGATATATGATAGATAGATCTATGGATTCTTAGTGCTTTATGTATGATGAATGTGCTAGATTTGAGCTAATGTTATGTGTTAAGTGATTGAAAGTACTTGATATTATTGTTATTGCGCTGATTTGTAATAAGGGTTAATCTGCAATGTGAATGAGGATTATGAACTAATGCATATTGTTTTTTAAGTGCTCTGTAAGTGTTGAAATCAAAGATATATGTCCCATCTTGGTTGTAGAAACCTGAGTCCTACAGCCCCCCTGCCTCTACCTCAGGTGAGACTTCATCTGCTTTGAAGGTGTTGCTGAAAGGGCCGGTAGTTAGGGTTTTTTTGGTGCATTGTTAGAGTTGAACCCTAGGTCTCTCCCTATGCCAACAAATGGTACCAAGGATGGAGTAGTGTGCCTAATTTGTCATATTATAGATGGAAATCTCGTCAGAAAGAACCGTATGACACAAGTCACTGGATTTGTAGTAGACCTTGGAGGGAAGTGCGTAGAAGGAATGAAAATGAACTGGGTGAGTTACCTCGTCAACGAGCTCGAGAAGGAATGTCACAAAGAATAGGACTAGGGCTATGAATTCCACTTTAGATGGTTACTAGTATTGATCACCTTTGTCGCTTGGCAGATGCCGGAAGGAGCGACATTTCCCGAAGTTGAGCCATCTGAGCCATTGGCTACAAGGTTCTCCACCTTGTGGTATACGAATGATATGTTGAAGTAGTGGAAGTCGAACACTGTCTTCCATGCATACTAACAATAGATGAAGCATGCTATTGAGGATTTTCCTTGGATGACACTAAACACACTCCACCAGTATAGGCCACTAGAGAAGTTCCACGTAGATCAACACTTTATCTACATCACTGCGTGCAGGGATGAAAGTAAGGAGGAGCTATAGTCTTATTACAAACTGATCGACGAAGATATGGAGGAGATCACCAAAGAATGGAAAACAAATTTTCTTGTATCGGTGGAAGATGCAGAACAATCTGACCCCAACATTATCAGAATCCCCTTGGTCATTCATGTCAAGCATGCTGGGTGCAACACGAAGAAAAATAAGAAAAAGGAGGAAGTGTAGAACATATAAATTGATGAGGAGGACAACGCCTCAGAGGAAAGTAGGTCTAACTCACCCACGGGAGGTGGAGGAGACAAAGTAAACCAAGAATAAGGAGGGGAAGAAGGAGAAAAACAAGGCAAATGCAAAGTTACACCGCCAAAGGATCCCCTTAACAAGGTTGAAACATCAAAGAAAAAGAAGGTTTCTCCACAGAAACCCTGAGCAAGAAAGAAAACCCGTGCCAATAAACCCTAGTCAAAGAATGTGCTCATAGTGGGCGATGTTGATCTCATCATCATAGCCATGGAGGATGCTTCAAAGGATAACTTGTAGAGACATGGAGAAAAACATAAAACAATTTATGATGGAATTGAGAAGGAGTTGAAGGAGATACAGTAAGCCATCTATTTGAGCCATGCAGTACCTACTGCGCCTTCTTCGCCAAAGATTGCAGAATTGGGGGATGAGCCCACCCAATTACAAAGGCTAGAAGATGCAACAGAGGCTTGACTCCAATGATCCCATGAAGAGAAGGAGCAAGCTACAGAAGCCTAGAAGTAAGAAAAGGAGGAGGTCTTAGAGAAACGTCAAGCTACGTAGACAGAGAAAGATGAAATTCGAGTGATGTTTGAGGACAACAAAGCAACGATGCAGAAAGAAAAAGACCAACTTCTCACAGAGAAGACAATGGTAAAAGATGAAGTAACTAAAGAACTTCTCTCTATTTTGGGCTTGGCATAGGAGGAATAATAATCAACGAAGATACAAGTGGGGAATCTTGCTAAGGCCATTCAACAACTTCAAGCAAGAGTAATGGAGTTAGAGCTCCAAGCAGCGTTGAGCACTCCGTAAGAAGTATGTGATCAAAGGGAAGAAATCAACAAGAGCATAGTATAAAGAATCAAGGCACTCACCTCAGAGTGTAAGAAACTGAGTGATCAAAGTGTGCAGACCTATGAGCTCCTTGCAAAAGATTTGGAGCTAAGGAAACTAGAAGCAAAACTACAGGAGGTGAAGAAGTAGGCATCCACGGTGCAGGCACAGATGCATTCACTCACCGCAGTTGAGAAAATGAAGAGATCATTGCAACAACACATAGTCCAACAATAGATTACTACCATCGAGAGCAGAGTCGTGGAGGTGACACAGAGACTACAACCAGTGGAGGATGAAGCCTGCACGATTTTTGAAGAAATTGAAGGACAAGGCTCACAGCTAGACCAAGTGTTTGTGACATTAGAACAACTCCTGCAAGGGCCAGTTACAGAGCAAGTGATTTAGGATTTCTCCGAGCAGGAGGCTCCGGCGAAGCAACAAGTCGAGGTAGCCTGAGCTAAGCTTGAGGCCTTTGAAGCAACACTACCGAGATTTGAGTGACTCGAGACATGTCACAGGTGAGTGTTGGGGGCCTGTTGGCTCTTGACCAAGGTTTGAGGAAACATTGGTCGTGTTTGACTATTTTTGGGACTTCGATAGGCTGGTCAAAGATGGAGCACGCAAGCAGAGCTGAGATCATAGGATCTCACCTATTTTGTGGTCTTTTAGGGTTTTTGTATTAGGGTTTTGGAATGTCGGCCCATGGGTTTACCCATGATTAGGCCTCTTTGTAAATGTATAAATAAGTATATAAGAAATGTAATAAGTAGTTTAGTTTTGTGTGATTGTAATGGGATTAGTGAAAGAAGTATTGGCTAAGTGCATGACTATTCAGATTTTTATTGTATTGGCTTAGTGCAAGAATGTGTTAAGAATTGCAGAGATAAGTGCAAGTGATTGTAAGAGGCTTTGTGTGAATAGACTGTGTGTAAGAGACTCTGTGCTTGACACAGGAGGAGTTGGCTTTGTGCCTTGACCTGATTCTAGGAAGGAGGATCTGGCACACAACACGCAGATCTCTTGTCCTTTACGGAGTTTGGCTCTGTGTATTTGTGAATAGGAGAAGATGAATGTAAGAATATTGAAGAATAATAAATAAGAAGAGAAGAATATTGGTGGATGTAGCCCACACTGGGGTCAACCACGTATATCTTGTGTTCCGATGTGCTTTGTGTGATGTTGTTGATGTTGTGTATGATGTTTATCTTCTTAGTGCGTTGATCTTGATATATGCTAGATATATATATGGATTCTTAGTGCTTTATGTCTGATGAATGAGCTATATCTGAGCTAATGCTATGTGATAAGTGATTGAAAGTACTTGATATTATTGTTATTGCATTGATATGTAATAAGGGTTGATCTGCGATGTGAATGAGGCTTATGAACTAATTCATATTTTTTTTTAACTTCTCTATAAATGTTGAAATCACATATATGTGTCCCATCTTGGTTGTAGACACCTGAGTCCTGCAACGGTGAGACTTCATCTTCTTCGCAGGTGTTGCTGAAAGGGATGGTAGTTAGAGTTTTGTTGGTGCGTTGTTAGAGTTGAACCATGGGTTTGTCCCTATGACAACAAATCATCCCAAGGATGGCGCAGTGCACCTATCTTGTCATATTATAGCTGGCAATATCGTCAAAAAGAACGATCTAGCACAGGTCACTAGAGTTGTAGTAGACCTCGCGAGGAAGTGCGTAGAAGAAATGAAAATGAATTGGGTCAATTACCTCTTCAACAAGCTCAAGAAGGACTTCTGTGAAGCACAAGACCTCCACTTTAGCTGGTTACTAGTATTGATCTCCTTTTTTTCTTGGCATATGCCGGAAGGAGTGACATTCCTTGAAGTTGAGCCATCTGATCCGTTGGTCGCAAGGTTCTCTACCTTGTGGTATACGAATGATATCTCGAAGCAATGGAATTTGAAAGTTGTCTTCCATGCATACTAACAACATATGAAGCGTGCTACTGAGGATTTTCCATGGATGACACTGAACACACTCCACTAGTATAGGGCTCTAGTGAAGTTCCATGCAGATCGACACTTTATCTACATCACTATGCTTAGGGATGAAAGTAAGGAGGAGATACAATCCTATTACAAACTGACTGATGAAGATATGGAGGAGATCACCAAAGACTGGCCAACAGAGTTCCTTGTACCAGTGGAAGATGCAGAACTCTCTGACTCCAACATAATTGGAAGCCCCTTGGTCACTCAGGTCGAGCATACCAGGGAGAGTAGCATGAAGAAAAACAAGAAAAAGTTGGAAGTGCAAAACATAGAAACTGATGAGGAGGACAATGCCTTAGAGGAAAGTAGGCCTGACTCACTTCCAGGAGGTGGAGGAGATGAAGTAAACCAAGAAGAAGGAGGGGAAGAAGGAGAAAAACAAGGCAAAGGAGAAGTTACACCACCAAAGGATCCCCTTACCGAGGCTGAAACATCAAAGAAAATGAAGGTTTGTCTGCAGAAACCCTCAACAAGAAAGAAAACCCATTCCAATAAACCCCAGTCGAAGAATGTGCTCATAGTGGATGATGTTGATCTCATGATTGCAGTCATGGAGGAAGCTTAAGAGGATATCTTGCAGAGACATGGAGCAAAGAAGGAAACAATGTATGACATAATGAAGAAGGAGCTGAAGTAGATACAACAAGCCATCTATTCGAGCCACTACCTACTGCACCTTCTTCACCGAAGATTGCAGAATTGGGGGATGAGCCTGCCCAATTATGAAGGCTAGCATATGCAAAAGAGGATCAACTCCAATGAGCCCAAGAAGAGAAGGAGCATGCTACATAAGCCTAGAAGCAAGAAAAGGAGGAGGTCTTAGAGAAACTTCGAGGTGCACATACGGAGAAAGATGAAATTTAGGCGATGTTAGAGGAGGAGAAAGCAACGATGCAGAAAGAAAAAGACCAGTTGCTTGTAGAGAAGAAAGCATTCAAAGAGGTAGTAACTAAAGCAATTCACTCTGTGTCAAGTTTGACAAAGGAGGGATAAGAATCAATCGAGATGCAAGTGGGGAAGCTCGATGAGGCCATTCAATAGCTTCAAGAAAGAGTAATGGAGTTAAAGCTCCAAGAAGTGTCGATCACTCCATAAGAAGTGCTTGATCAGAGGGAAGAAATTACCAAGAGTACAGTAGAAAGAATCAAGGCACTCACCTAAGAGTGTAATAAACTGAGTGATTGAAGTGTGTAGACCTATGAGCACCTTGTAGAAGATTTAGAGCTGAGGAAACTGGAAGATCAACTATAGGAGGCGAAGCAGCAGACATCCACAACACATGGATAGATGAAGTCACTCACTGCAGTTGAGAAAATGAAGAGATAATAGGAACAACATGCAATCCAACAACATATTACTTCCATCCAAAGCAGAGTCATGGAGGTGACACAAAGACTACAGCCGGTGCAAGACGAAGCCTGCACAATTTTTGAAGAAATTGAAGGACAAGGATTGTAGCTAGACCAAGTGGTTGCGACATTGGAACAATGCCTGGAAGGGCCTGTTACAAAGAAAGTGATTCAGTATTTCTCCAAGCAGGAGGCTCTGGCAAAGCAGCAAGTTGAGGAAACCCAAGCTAAGCTCGAGGCCTTCGAAGCAGCATTTCCTAGATTTGAGTGACTCAGGATGAGTCACAGGTGAGTGTTTGGGGCCTATTGGCCCTTGACCAAGTTTTGAGGAAACATTGGTCATTTTTGATGATTTTTGGGACTTTGATAAGCTATTCGAAGATGGAGTGCCCAGGTAGAGATGAGATCATAGGATCTCACCTATTTTGAAAGATTTTAGGGTTTTGGAATGTCGACCCACGGGTTTACCCATGATTATGCCTCTTTGTAAATGTATAAATAATTTTCTAAGCGATGTAAGAAGTAGTTTAGTTATGTGTGATTGTAATTGGCTTAGTGCAAGAAGTGGTTGTTGGCTTAGTGCAAGAAGTATTGGCTTAGTGCATGACTGGTCGGATTGTTATTGTATTGACTTAGTGAAAGAATTTGTTAAGACTTGTAGAAATAAGTGCAAGTGATTGTAATAGGCTTTGTGCGAATAGACTATGTGTAAGAGACTCTGTGCTTGACAAAGGAGGAGTTGGATTTGTGCCTTGACCTAATTCTGGGAAGGAGGATCTAGTGCGCAACGCCCAGATCTCTTGTCCTCTTCGGAGTTTGGCTTTGTGGATTTGTGCACAAGAGCAGATGAATGTAAGAATATTGAAGAATAATAAACAAGAAGAGAAGAAGATTGGTGGAAGTAGCCCCACGCTGGGGTGAACCACATATATCCTGTGTTCTGATGTGCTTTGTACGATGTTGTTGATGTTGTGTATGATGTTTATCTGCTCAGTGCATTGATCTTGATATATGCTAGATAGATCTATGGATTATTAGTTCTTTATGTCTAATGAATGTGCTAGATCTAAGCTAATTCTATGTGCTAAGTGATTGAAAGTACTTGATCTTATTGTTACTGCATTGATCTATAATAAGGGTTAATCTGCTATGTGAATGAGGCTTATGAACTAATGCATAATGTTTTTTAAGTGCTATGTAAGTGTTGAAATCACAAATCCCTGTCCCAGCTTGGTTGTAGACACTTGAGTCCTGCAACCCCCCTATCTCTACCTCGGGTGACACTTCATCTACTTCGCAGGTGTTGCCAAAAGGGTCGGTAGTTAGGGTTTTGTTGGTGCATTGTTAGAGTTCAACCCTGGGTCTACCACTGTGCCAACACTCATTTACAAAAAAATCATAACAATAATGGATACACTTCTCATCCCTATAAGGATCTTATTTTTACATGAAATCCATGGAGGAATGGATAAAACTAAACCCCTAAATTCAAAAAAATGAATTTGATAATTTAGGTAAAAATCACAAAATATGAGTTTTACAATGTTTTGGGCAAATTCGAGTTAGAGATTCATGCATATCTTCCAAAATAATTCTAATTTTTTAAAAGAGCTTTCATTTCACTCAAGTTTCCACCTTCTGGAAAAAACCCATATCTTATAATTTTGAGATATTCCTTCATCTGCATGGAAATTGAGGCACAAGTTGGTACCATAATTCTGTAGGATGCTAGTACCAGAATTCTGTAGGATGTTGGTACCATAATTATGTAGAACCTTCTTAGTACCAGATTGAGTATCAGACTGTTGACTATAACATTTTTATTAGATACAAACACATTAGTCAACCATTATTGATAAAACCATGCTAAAAACATATTTAATCATTAAAAATACAAGAAATCATTAATAATTAACCATAAGGTAAAATCTATATATTTTAGTGAAATTTGGTAATATAATGGTTATGAAATATGTGGTAAGTACATAACATGGCTTGTGAATGATGATTTTATATGGTAGAAAATATGACATATTTGGATCTCAACATGGCTGTAGCAAACTTTTGCAACAACAACAAATTCTAACCACTGAATCAATGATTAAACCATCCAAACAATAGCCCTTTATCAATAGATTAATTATCACAACTCACAAGAAACTTTTAGTAGTAGAAAAGTGGATAAATTATATGAGAAAGAGTGTTTGATGCAACCCTAATGGTTGTAGCTTAAATTTTGTTACAGCAAACTAATCACTTGACAAAACAATATGCCCTTGATCTAGAAGAGAGTCTTAAGCATGTAGAATTCAAATCCAACTTAATCAATTTCAATCCCTTGATTTTCACATCTATCAATGCAACATATACAATATCCAATGAAAATGTTAGTTCCTTGTTATTTGGTGAATGGAGTTTCTTTCTTGGAAGGAAAACTAACCAAAGAGAAAGAAGAAGTTTTTCTCAAGAGTTAAACCCTTATAAAAGACAAGAAAACAATAATCCTTCCAAATCGTCTATCTTGGAATCCAAGATGAACTAGGGTTTAATGATTCTCTAGGGTTGTAAACACTCTTACTTCCTAGAGAAAATAAACCCTAGACAAACCTTGCTACAAGGGTGTAAACCCTCTTTCTTCTTGTAGTAATCCTTGTATCTTTCCAAGAGAAAAGAAAAAAAAAACTTGATGGAGGTTGTAAACCCTTATACTCCTCCTAGGGTTTGAGATTATTTCCTTGAACTTTAACAAGTAAAACATAAAAAATTGTAGAAATTACTCACCAAATCCAAGAGAAAGCATACAAAAACTCTTACTATCAATGATTATCCAACAATTTTATAAAGAAAATCATCCAAGAGAAGTCTCTAGCATTTAATGATCCAGTAGATAAGTCGTTGCATCCATTATGACAAGAAAAAGAGAGGCCAAAATTCTAGTCCAAGAGTATTTTTCATTAGTGATGAGTTATTTCCAAATGAAAAATGAATTTCCTCTATTTATAGAGGAAAAAGAAAGTCATAATTTGTCCACATTACAATTAAATCCTTAATTTTAGGTCAAAACCAAAATTAGAATGCATAACTAACTAAACGATTTGTTATTTTTTCCCACGTAGGCTACAAAATAGAAAAATAAAGGCATGAAATCCCATAAAATTCTTCTCCAAGGTGGCACATGTGAGATTAATCCTCCAAAGGCTAGGATCTCATGGTGTAGAGGTGCCACATCATCCCCTAATCAAGCAAAAGAGTAGGGGTTCAAGCCCACAACACCACCAAATGCAAAAAATACACCCAACAACCTCCTAACTAAATGTCATCATGCTTCAAAAGAGGGAAGTTTGGGCATAGGAGGGTGACATCATCTCTTCTTCATGCTTTCAGGATTCATTCAAGTGTTATAGACACCATACAAGGTGAAAAACTCATCATCCTAGGCCTCCAATGTGTGGGGCGCAATATCCATCCAATGGGATTTCATGCCCCTATGAAGGTCCAAGTGGCTTAGTTCCATCCAATGGGATTTCATGCCCCTATGAAGGTCCAAGTGGCTTAGTCCCTTCATGAATGAATTTCACCGGGAAAGGTCTTGTAAAGACAAGCAAATACGCCCTCCAAGAATCCAAAAGTCATATGAAACATGCCAAGTAATCCACATTTAATAAAATAACCACCCAAATAAATGAATTAAATCCCCCTTTTTAAATTAAACAAATGCTCAAAGACCTTAAAAACTTTTCCAATTTTAGGTATGGGAGGGGCGTCATGGTGCCATATTGGGTAGGAAAATCCCCAAGTCAAGGAATGTTTCCCAAGAAGACCCTCTCTAGGCCATGTAGTGAGTATGAGGTGGATTGGGGGAAGTACTCTTGGGAATGGGGTTCTTGACATAACAAGGGCTCATATTGTCTCATTTATGGGGTGCCTCTTTGGAGGGTGCGTTGCATCCCTTCATTTGAAAATGAAGCTTTTTTCCAATCCATTTATTTTCCTTTATTTTTTGTTTTTTTATGATCCAAACATTGAGTGTTATGTGTAATGGAAAGAAAAATAGCATTGCATTTCCACTTGAAGTTAGAACACATTGAGTGTTATGTGCACTACAAATTAAAGAGCATCACAATGTATTCCCCCATAAAGTGGGACACTTTTTTTCTTTTTTTCTTTTAAAAGTCCATTATTTTTATAGAGAAGTGATTCATGGCTCTCGGGAATTTGAGGGTGAGCATATAAAAGGATGCATTATGGCTTTTAATTTTTATAGTGCTAGGTGCAACACCTCTGGACCTTTAGGCCCTTCTTCCCATGAAATAAGGTACAAGCCCTTCTTGCAGCCAATGAACCCAAAAAAACAAAATATGAGGAAATGGAGGGGAAGAAGTGTGGAAAGTGGAAATTATGAGTGGGAATGGTATGATGACCCTTCAAGGAAACCCCCCTATAGGAACCCTTTTCCCGAGGGTGACCAAATTACTAAGATACCATTTCAACCACCAAGGTGAAATAAGGAAAAATATATAAAATCCAAGAAAATGTTCCATAATTAAGAAAGGACTCTTTGAAACATGCTCCAATGATTAAAATATTAATATGGCACTTACCATGAGACTGTATTTCTTACCTCATGAAGAAATACCTACTTTATTTTGTGGACCAGGTTGGTGTGGTGAAGGTTTCTATGTTTTGATGATGAGTGGTTATACATGGTGGAGAGGAGGGGCTCTATATTCTCAATCTTGGATTTGTTAGTCAATTTGGCTCTCGAGCACAACATGTCTACTACCTGCAAACCTCGAGACATAATCTCCTTAGTAACCCCTAGGCTGAGGTGGTGACAAGATCATTGTGAATTTTTATCTAGTAAACAACACTCTCTAGTTGGGGTTCATTGATAAAATAATACATGGTGGTGGGTGGATCATGATTTGTCTATATTTGAATTTCCAAGGGTTGAGCAATACATCTAAGAAAATCCATAAAAATGATTTTGGTGGCACATATTATTGACACTTTAATTCTATAGGAATGATCCAGGAGGATCCAAGAATTCTCACAGAGGTCTAGAATGGTTCAAAAATGCTCAAAATTCAAATTCTTCAAATTATCTCAAAAATTCCATCATTGTGTAGATCTCGACAATAACTTTCAAACAATGTAAATTTCACCTCAAACACAATTCATATGCAAAAATTATGAGTGATCAAAGTTCCTTTCAAAACTAGTAAAAAGGTCAAATGTAAAAGTACAAAGGAAAATAAAGGGGTGACATGTGTCACCACTGCAAGGGTGACACATGGCAGCTAATTGGTATTTGACTGGGAAAGGTACAATGAAAAGTGGTCCATTCACATGATTACATGCGATAGACAATTGGTTCAATCATATTATGACATGTGGCATTGAAGAGCCAATGAGAGATTTCCATGTGGCATCCTCCCATTGGTCAATATGGGTCAATGTGTATTAAAATTTATGGAGTCAATGGGGTTCAAACTTGCGACCTCCATAACTTCCCAAGGCCTATCATAGTCCCCATTACCAATGCACCATACAATGTGTCTTAAACTATATATGGCAATCAATATATTTAAATTTATAATAAGATTTATATAGGCGGCCAAAGGGCCTAGGACCTAAGCCCTCAACTGTTGGCCCTTGGTATTGATACATACAATATCACCAACACTTGATTGCAGAAGGGCTCAATGCATATAACCAAATAAAAATGTTTCAAAGTTTGTGTGGGAGTTATGGTGTATAACCATATGTTATAACATATGGTTATCCAAAGTTTCAGGTGGTCCCAACCATTTAACTATATATATAATATATATAGTATAAAACTTGTGGTCGGTGGGAATGGAACTCTCGACCCACCAGCCATGCAAACAAATTAACACACCACCTATAATCGATTCGGCTACAAGTCCATATTTTGTTATAGAACCGAATAAATTACATTTAATGTATGCCATAAATTTTGGGATTTGGTTATAAGGGGCACCCTATTTAATGGCATGCATCCCAAGGCACATGACACACAATTTAATGAAGATTTTGCCCCATAACTCATTCCTAAGGGTACCAAAGTTGTGAGGCTACACCGTAAAGCATGTTGAAGGGTACCTTGATGGAATTTCAAGTATTTTATATCAATTTTGCATGATTTTCTCCAGGAATTCAAAATGCACTCTATTTTTTCATTTGAGCAACATGTAAAAAGGTCATTGTAAAACGCAAACATTTGAGCATTAATATAAGAAGCCTCTATTGGAAGTGGACCCAGAGAGGTAGCCCAAATTGGGCGAACTCTATTTTTTCCAACTTGTGTATGTGATTATATTATTGTTGTTCATTTCAAGTTCAATTATTTGTAGGTCATTTATCATTAAAGTGGATTTGGTTAGATAATTTATTCACATGTAATTTGCAAAACAATCAAGTGATCATTTTATTTCGAATATCAAGTAGATGTTTATGTGTATTTAAAATTATCAACGTCTAAGGATTTTTCGGATTAAGGAATATATGGGTGAAGGTTGTAACTTTTTTTATGGTTTAGGAACATTATGAGGGAGATGAGAATTTAATTATGTAGGTCAAGGGGTATAATTACTCAATGGATGGATATATTTGTATCATGCTTTATAATCTAGTCTTTCGGTTCATATTTTTGGAAAACATTATTTTCCTAGGAAATGGGTAGAGAGTATATTATCCTAAACATTTATGGACCCTACAATGAGAGGTACATTTATTGGGAGAATATTTTGAGGTTGGATTGGATAAGACAAGTAAATGTTATACTACGAGCGAACCTTGATTTCTCTTTGGGGAGATCATAAATATCAGGTTTTGCAACTCAGGTTGATTCTTTGATTGATTTCTTTGTTAGGAGGTTTGGATATATTGGTATGTTTGATATATATAATGTAAATTTATGCCCAACCTGAAGTAATAATAGGATGGTGGGGGAGAGAATTGTAAGAAGATTACATAGGTTTATTATGTCATAATAAATTATATGTGATCAAGTATGAATAATACAATGGTTTTCTTCATATGATGAATCTGGTCATTTTCTTGTGATTTTGGAACTAGCTTTTGTTGGTAGGAAACTTGCTTGTCCCTATAAGTTTAATCCCAATTGGTTAGAGGAGAAATGTTATTTTAGTCTAGTAAAATATTAGCGGGCTCCTTATGACGGGTCTCTAAGGGAATCTCTTGCACTAAATTTTGAGGCAAACTTAAAAAAGGTCAAGCAGGAAATAATGACTTTGGCTCACAAGAATAAGGTTAAATAAGAGAGAATTTTTGAGGCTATTGAATCATAATTGTCAGATATGTATCTTCAATATATGGTTGGATATTCTAACGATGAATTCAAAAATAAGGCAAGAAATTGTATGAAAGGAAAAGGAAAATTTTGGCTAGTAAATAGGTATCCTAGAGACTTAAGAGAAGACCACTCTAACTCTCTAAGGGGGATGAAAATACAAATTATTTTCATTATAATGCAAACTATAGGATAAATGTAAACTCCATTTGGAATATTTTAAGGAATGATGGTTATGTGGTTTCTATCTTTGGGGATCTTTCTCATACATGGATATAATACTTCAGTGGAATCTATAAGGAGGAAAATTGAGCAACCATTGTAGAGGTAGTTGGGATGGAATCATTTTTCCAAGATTTTTGAATGAGGAATATAATGGGAGGTTTATGGAGGAATTTTCAAAAGATGAGCTTCGAGAGGTCCTACACTCTTTTCAAATGAAAAAATTCTTGGTCCCTGTTATAACATCTATTGACACCAACATGTCCAAGATGCTCAAATGGCCACCATACCTGTCACCTACTATCATTACTCACCCTAAATTCTTCTTAAAGATAATATTTAGCAATCCACATGATCTTTCCCCTCACAAAAGGAGAATGTACACACCCTTCCTCTTCACAAAAGTTGCATGTGCATTAAAAGATGAATAAAAAAATATAAAATCCTTGAAAAACACGTGCTCTTGAGAAGGTTTTATGGAGTCTGCACACATGTACCCTCATAAAACCCATTCCCAACTACCTCAACCAACTTATAATGGTATAAAAAAAGGTCTGACGTGGGAGGAGAGGCTAGAACTAGCACATTGATAGAACTATCATACGAGTATTCCCACGCCAAATCGATCAAGGTGTTTGTTTTCCTAAGTTTTAATGACCTTTTGCCTTTAGGAAACCCTTGTTTTCTGAGTCATATATCCTTTCCTTCCAATTGAGGCCTAAAAGTTCCTAGTTTTCCTCAATCTCTTTAGAGAAGAAGAGTCAAATTCTAGAAGTAGTCTTCAGTAGCCTGGGATTGGAGGAACCCAGATGACGGTTACTGAAGGTGTGGGTAGCAAGACATCAGGTATAATTTTATATTGTTGTTTTAATCAATAAAAAATATCTCTCTTATTTCTCTCCCCCAAATATATTGTTCTTATTCAATAGTTAATCTCAATTTGTGTTTGGTTGTGGAACTAGCTTTCCTGATTAGTTAATTAGAGTTAGTTATTACACTTTTTATTTTATTAGTATCTATTAGTTTGAGGAAGTTTGTTATCTCCTTATGTGTAGGTCTTAGAAATTGGATTGGATTGAGAACAAGTGAAGTGGGGTCAACACATGGGATTCATCTTCAATAAACTACTAGGGCAAGGTATGTCATCTCTCTAACATAAAGTTAGTTACGACAAGTATTTGAAGACTAATTTTAGAGAAAGAAGTATGTTTTTCTTCGAACCTCTCTATTATAGTTCATCCCTAGCTATTAGGAAATTTTTTTCCACAACAAAACCATTGACTCCACTAAGAATAACTCCTCAATTTATTCTCATTAGGGTTTCCTTTGTTGTTTCCTGGTTTCTTTTAGGGTTCTTTTGTATTTCTTGTTGTGTTTGCCTTGGATTACTGTAGACTAGTTTTCAAGGGAAATTTTAGGGGTTTTGTGAATTTTTTACCCAAAATTGGGTTTATACATAGGTTATCTTCACTGAAAAAGCATGAATATTTTTTTTTCTCTCAATAAAGGTGCCATAGGTTATCTTCACTGAAAAAGCATGAATATTTTTTTTTCTCTCAATAAAGGTGCATTTACACATAGGTTGCATTCACAGGAAGTACATGCACCCCCTAGGACTAGAAAATTCACATTTTTGCCCATTTTTCATTACTTTTTTCAATGTTTTATTGTTCTGAAGGGTTAGGGTCTGCAAGAAGTAAGGTATTTCTTTTTTTTTGTGTG
Source organism: Picea abies (assembly GCA_900067695.1). Taxonomy (NCBI): domain Eukaryota; kingdom Viridiplantae; phylum Streptophyta; class Pinopsida; order Pinales; family Pinaceae; genus Picea; species Picea abies. The sequence continues at coordinate 16,276 of CBVK0101053913.1, forward strand.
CGTTCAAGTACATTTAGGGTTCACTTATAACAAAAAGAGAAAAAACATTGTTTTTGTGTTCCCATTTTACTTCTTTCTCTATTTCTAGTAGTGCCTTTCAATTGAATTTCACTTTAAAGTTGTTTGTTTGATAGGATCACATTATTGTAGTTTGAAAGGAGAAAAAAAAATCAATAGTTTTTCCATTGCATTGTGCTTTTGGCTGTCAAAAGAGTTGTTTATTCTTAGTGCTTGATGTATACCTAGTTCATTGAAGAATAAGTGTAAAGTGATTAATTTGCCAATGTTCTTAAGTTTCCAATTATAAGTGTCTCAAAACATCATTAGTTGCACTATCATTTCCTTGAGTAATCAACAATTGTAATGCCCCCAATTTTATCCCCATGTTGTAAATGTACATATTTTATGTAAGTTGGTGAGTCAATATGGTTTTGGGGACAAGGTGCCTATGTATATGTGTTTTGGGCTAGAATGTCTATGCGATATTATGTTGGAGAGCCTGTATGTTGAAAGGTGGGTGAACCTAGCATTGCAAATTGTAATAACACTATGATATATTAATAAAATGCATCATTGTTGTAGACTATGTGAGAGAGAGAGTATGGGGGGATAAGACTCCACAAGAGGGAAAGGGGGCTAAGAGATAATTCAAGGGGGCTTAAGCCTAGGAATATAATAATATGTTCCTAATTCCTAAGTCTTAAGTTATGATTTTTATCCTAAGTTCTCAAGTGGGTGAATGATTTCCCTAGTGGTGGGTGTGTAGTTCTTCAAGTGCCACTTGTCAAAAAGAGAACATACATATTTAAACTTGTGTTTTAGTGGAAAAATCATCCCATTCCATCATTCTTGATCATTCTTACCATGGTTTTGTGGGGTGTGAGATGAGGAGCCACTGTAACCTTTTTACCTTGTGAACCCTATGAATCCTGGGTGTATTTTTGTGTACAATTCTCCTTGGGTTTCCTTTGGGAAGGATAGATATTGGATAGATGGTTGTTGGGAATAGGTTTCCCTGGGTGTTAGTCTTGAAGGATGCCTACAATTGGAATTACTAGAGATAACTCTCTAATCCTTATTGGATGACCTATGTTGGAGCCCTAGAAGGGAAGTGGGACAACCTAAGGGACTACGATGCAAAGAAGGGGGTATATTTCCTTGGGTTTTGTAAGTTGTGGGGAATGAGAGGTTGTAGATTGGAATTATTGTTGCATTTTTGTACCTTGGAATAACCTTTGATTGTGTTGAATGTTAGAAAATAATTGGATTAAGTATCCTTTTCCTTGGTGGATTCATAGCCCTAGCTCAGGGATGACCTACTATTGAAAGTGCTAGAACAATAAAGTTTATGGATAGGAGGAATGTCTGAGGTCTACAACTAGTTGGTGATTTCATAAAAATATAAGTGTTATGTTATGTGTGTTATGCTTATAAATGTGTATTTATTTATTTTTTAATTGTTTTGTGCTTAAATTTTCTATAATTATGCATGGAATTGTAAGTTATTAGAACTGCATAACTATTTGACATACAAGGAATATTAATAATGTTGGTATCGAGAGCTTGTACAGGGGTATGGATGTGCTATTAAATGGAATCATAGCTTAATATTAGATTATATGATCCTTCGAAAAGGTTGTATGTAATTAATTAATGGTATCATAGTTTAATGAGTGAGTTAAAAGTAAAATTTGCAAATTTCCGTATGTGACGGAGTTGGGTTTTTAATGTCACATTCTTAGAAGTGAGTCTGGTATGTGTTACAAAATCCCTTAAAAAAAAATGTTAATATTAAAATCAACTAGATCTTTTTCTTTCCAGAGAAACCAGAATAGTCTAGCTATAGAGACTTGGTGTAGGGTTGGAGAGTAAACCCTCCAATGCTGCAAAAAAAACTAGGAATTTATTAACATGTGAAAAATAAATTAGTAGTGAATTATACTTGCCAATAAATAATCTCTAAAACAAGTGTCAAGCACTAGGTTAAGATGGTTCAAGTGCTCATAATATACTCTGATGCTTGGATTAGTGGGTTATGCATGTGTGAGAGATTTAATTGAAGTGGAAAGTCCTCAAGGTGATACCACTACTTTTAGAGATTCGAATTTAAGACTCATTCCTATGTTCCCTACCCATACATAAAAGAATGACCAACAACTATTTACCGTGGTTATCAATCATGAAAGTGGTATCTATAATTTCCTTTCCCAAGAAACTTTTCCTAGGTGACTGCAAGTGGGAAGTGTTTGTGGTACCTAAGATAAACACATAATATCCATCTCATCTCCCTTGGAGGGTGCTTTTATTCACTAGGGTACTTTCACCTTGGATGATTGTTACGTGAAGTTTACCATAACTATGTCCCTCACCTTCGTTATTTGGTCTTAGGCCTTAATCATCCCAAGCCAACTTTCAAAAGGCTCTTTAATTGACTCTTCACTATATTGGATCCATCTCCTAATCACCCTAGACTAAGCTTTCAGAGAGTATTTTTTCTTGTTGATCTATCTTAGGAACTTTTAGCTAGGAGCTTCTTGCTTTTTTTTAGTAAGAATTTAGTTTGTTTCTACCTTTTCATTTTTGAATCTCTAATTAAAAGTGGTTGACCAACCACTTAACCAATCTATAAGGACTACATGTATTTCTCCATTAAGTGTCAAGTTTCCTCCTCAAAGGTGAAGGATTGAAAATATTGGCTCTCCTCCATGTGAGATAGTAGAAGAGACCCAAGTTGTATTGACAAATATCACAAGGGAGGAGCCACTGCAATAATATCATAGCAAGGAAGAAATATTGACCAAAGAGTACTTAAGAGATTTGGATGATCATGTACATATTCCTAGGAGGGTTCCATATCCTCCACAATATGATATCGATTCTATTGAGATTGAATATATTATTGGTCCATCTTCAAAAAATTATAATATTTCCCTCATCGGTCCTCATAGACCACTTATTTTTCATGTTTGTCACTTTGATAGTAAAATTCATATTGAAAACCCAAATCCTCTTTACCAATGGTCTATAATGGATAATTCCATTAGTACTTTAGGTTTTGGGGGCACCCATATGCCCATGTCAATTATTTATAGAGGATTCATACCTGATCCCATTCCAAGTATCCCTATGACAAACACATTCCCATCCACATCTAGAGCTTCAAGAAGAGGTACCTTCCCTCCTAATATAACTCATAACAATTAAATTAGGACTCAACCATCTTAGGACTCAACCATCTCATTCTCATTTGGGATGTCATCTACTGGAATTCCACATATCACTATCAATACGCCACCTATATTCCCTAATGTTAACATGTCGATGGTTAGTTCATCTACCCCCTTCCTTGCCTTTTTGTTTGGAGGGTAACATATCCCTACATCTATTCCATTCACGGGAAGTAAATATTTTCCAACTTTTGGCATGCCAATAGAAATAACTCCTTTCCTAGGAATGAAAAACATGACGAGTGGAGGATTTTCTCCTTCAAGTCTCAACAAGATTCCTCCAAAACCCTGGTTTTCAAGCAAACTCTCCTTTCATGCCTAGTAGTGGTTACATTCCAGGTAATTACTTCATGAATACCAACAAAATGATGGGACAAAATATCAGAGGTTGGAAATCGTTGACTCAAACAAAATTTCCTTTTCTAAAAACATTGAATGATCCAAATTTTAGGGGGTATATGGTCTAAATTTGGATGTAAAAGTCATAAAGCTATAAAGATAATAGATTTTCCATGTGGATCAATGAGATTCCCACCCCCTCATTAATTAATTGGGATAACAGTTTGCCCATATGGGTCAAAGAGAGTCCCACCTCTCCATTATTGTATTGGGTTTTATTTTCCACTACTTAGTTAGTTGGGTAGTTGGATCTATTATTATAATAATATAGACTCATTTAATGAGCTCTGCCCATTATTGTATTGGATTTTATTTTCCACTACTTAGTTAGTTGGGTAGTTAGATATATTATACTA
>CBVK0101053934.1:0-15745 GCA_900067695.1 Picea abies
GTAAAAATATTTGTAGTTCTGGGTGATTTCCAATGGCTTTCCTCTAAGATATACTTTGATTTGTTTAAGCCTTCCGGAGCTTGTAGATGATCTTGTAGGCTGTGGAGTGTCTGGGCTGCTAAAAATGACATTGTTTGCAGAGAGTAAGATATTTATAATGATTCCTTTTGATGTTCACACCCCCTCCATTCTGATTCACTTCTCGAGCTTATTGATGTGCATCACAAACTCTGCGAGGGAGAGCATGCAGCTTTGCTTCACTGCTGTGTCTACCTTGCTTTACTCCTATGTCTCTATTGAAGCACTTGAACAGCCCTTTCCGAGTTATGATTTTTTGCCTTCACTTGGTCTTATAGACTATGAATTGCTACTTGCCACTCACTTGGGATGCCCATTTCTATTAAGCCTCTTCCACAGATTTTCTCCTGGCACTGTTTGTCATTTTTGCAATCCCATGTTTTCTCTATCATGTGCCTCAAATTGAGTTAATGGTCTATATTGGAGTGTTTTCGCTGGAACCCCACTTGACCTTTCACTTTTTTTCCCTCTTCATAGTGCTGATTTTCTTTGTACTTATTTTCCAAACAGCTTAGCGAATATTGGGCTAATCATGATGGTTTGTAGTTTCCTGGGTCATTCCTCTTGCCCCACTTAAATTTGGGTAGAACGAGGCTTGTTGACCATAGGTCTGGGAAGCCTTATTTGATCAGCTGATCAAAGAGTGCTGCAATGTATTGTGCTGAGAAGCTTTTCCGCACTTGAAATGCTCTGCCTGGAGCTCTTCAATGTCTCATGTGCCTGAGTGTCTTTTCTGGAACCCCACTTGACCTTTAGCTCCTTTTTCCCCTTCCTCTGCCCAGGTGCTGATTTTCTCTTTACTTGGTTTCCAAACAGGTTAGCTAATATTGGGCTAATCATGATGGGTTTTGTAGTTTCCTGTGTCATTCGTCTTGCTCCTCTTAAATATGGGCAGAATGAGGCTTGTCAACCATAGGTCTGGGAAGCCTTCTTTGATTAGCTGATTAAAGAGTGCTGTAATACATTTTGCTGAGAAAAGCTTCCCCCATCTGGAATGCTCTGCCTGCAGCTCTTCAATGTCTCTTGCTTTGCCTGAAGCCATTCTTTGGATCCCATCTTCCACCTCTTCTTTCATGAAAATTGTCTTTCCTATGTTTCAAGTTTGGTGTTATTCTCATTTTAGCTTGCATCTTGAGAGAGAGAGATAGTATGATAGAATATATATATTTTATAAACTTGTCCGCAATACTGTCTGGCCTATGGGACTAGGTGTTTACATACCGAGCCATCATCATATGAAGTTTCATATAACTGAACCAAAACAGAACAAAACAGAGTAGCAGAAGAGAATATAACAAAACATTGGTACCGAGAAAAGGTGTGGTCAAATATCATGTTCATCTTTCGATTGCTTGTTTCTGGATCTTGTCTCTAGTCTGGTTCGTTCTGCAATCATAATTGCTATTGCTCCTGCCGTCTTCCCCTGAAAAGCCATTTCCTAATGGCTGATTTGAGATTTTGATCCCTCTCCAATAATATGAGAGCAGGCTTCACAGTGAATCGGAAAGTGTTGCTCCGTTTCCAGTTCATCTTTTCCATTCTAGAATGTTCTCTCATCCCAAAGTTCTTTTGGTTGTCCCCACCTCACTGTCTCACACCTTAATCTGTTGGAGTTGGTCCTTAACTAAGTTATCAGCTGTTTTTCCTACCAGGGGATATTGACCTATAAGTAGTCTTGGGTCCAAATCTCTTCTATATGTAGTATTGAGACTCGAGAGAGACATACTATATACATACTAGCATATACGTACACACATACACATATACACACACTAGCATAGATCCATCTTAACCTAGGATCTACCAAGTGTCGATAGGGGATATTGACCTATAAGTAGTCTTGGGTCCAAATCTCTTCTATATGTAGTATTGAGACTCGAGAGAGACATACTATATACATACTAGCATATACGTACACACATACACATATACACACACTAGCATAGATCCATCTTAACCTAGGATCTACCAAGTGTCGATAGGGGATATTGACCTATAAGTAGTCTTGGGTCCAAATCTCTTCTATATGTAGTATTGAGACTCGAGAGAGACATACTATATACATACTAGCATATACGTACACACATACACATATACACATATTCATCTTAACCTAGGATCTACCAAGTGTTGATAGGTTTGCACATGGAGTTATTTTACATTCTTTTTAAATCCAGGGTAATACGGATTGATGCTAGGTGTTCAACTTTCTGATAGCTTGTATTAAAAATAAATTTGGCCTAAAAGTCATTTTAGGATAAATTTGGTATCTGCACATATTTTAGGGAAGGCCCACCTTAAATGGATTATATTTTAATGAAGATTGGCATGGGTATCTTAAACTTTCATTCAGGGAAACATCTTCTCAGGTCTGACACAAATGCACTGGATAGCAGTTTACTGGGCAAATGCAGTCCTTGTTCTCATCTTATTGTAAAGCCAGTTGCAATATTTGATTATATTTATCTGATATTTACAGGGGAGATGGTGATGTCATCGGAGAAAAGCCTGTTGCAGCGTTGGGAGAACCTATGGACATCTTGACTGCTTTGCAGCTTGTATTAAAGAAATCATTGGCTCATGATGGTCTTGCTAGAGGTCTTCATGAAGGTGCCAAAGCCATTGAGAAACATGCAGCTCAGTTGTGTGTTCTTGCAGAGGATTGCAACCAACCTGATTACACAAAATTAGTCCAAGCTCTGTGTGCTGAGCACAATGTGAACTTGATTTCTGTTCCCAGTGCAAAGAAGCTGGGTGAATGGGCAGGAGTAAGTATTTTTCAATATTGTTCCTGTCTGTGCTCTACAGCTATTGTTGTTTAACTTATTAACTGCCCTATGCAGCTTTGCAAGATTGACTCAGAGGGTAAAGCTAGGAAGGTGGTTGGGTGCTCTTGTGTTGTTGTAAAGGTAAAATGCTGTTTTGAATAAATATTTAGTCACTATTTGAAATAAGTCTTATTTTTATTTGTTTTTGATCTCTTCTATTGTTGTGTGATTGCACAGGACTATGGTGAAGAAACCGAGGGCTTGAATGTAATTCAAGAATATGTAAAGACACATTAAGCTGTGAGGTCTCAGTTTTGTGGGTGCTGAAGTTCTGGGTCATCTATATTTTGGTCTCTTAATTTAAAAATTGCGGGCTGGAAGATTTAAGGGTCTCTGGTTTCAGTCTTTTTGGATTACATAGATGAAGTATGATAATTTTGAACTCGTGTATGGGTATGGAAAAATCAGTTTTGCAGTCTGCATGCATGTAGACACCGACTTTAATTAATTTTGGTAAAGAATCCAACCTTATCTGGAAGGAACTTATCTTCTACAAACCTACAGTAATGTCAGAAATGAGTTTTTGCCCGACTGGTTAATTCTATATTCAAGCTACTGGGTTTATGTCTGACTTGTTATTTTACCTTGCATATACGTGTTGTTTGCAACTTGAATTGATGAATGGGATATAACTTTTAATACACACACGCGTGCACACACACACATATTGAGTTGCTAAGGCCATGCATTAGACAGTTGACCATAGTAGTTATCACAGTATAATCAAATGCTGGAAATCATTTAAACTTTTTAGTTCAAAAACTGTTGTCAAAATCTGCTTGTCATCTACCCATCAAAATATATTTGCCTCTCTTTGTATCCAGGTTTTGTGTAAACCTTGGATGGCTGATCAGATATTTGATGTGAATTTAGTTATTACCTCCCTTAAGGAGCATTGATTTGCATTATAAAGAAGCTTATGTTCTCTTAGTGCTTTCAATCTGTCGGAAAAGACATCTATCCTTTGAAAAAGACAATGGATGTGCCTGGGTCCCAACTACAGCCAGTTCTACATAAGGCTATTCAACTATGCATGCTGATTGCATCACCATTACACAGGCTTTTTCCAATGGAGTCACCATGGAGTTGCTCAACCACTGAACACTCCTGCACTGGATTTTAAAGCACTCAGTAGGCAAAAATTTATACCCTGGGGCCATATCCAGCTTTGAAAACTGATTCTGACAGAATACCACTAAGATAATATTGTGGTCTTCTAGGATATGAATGTAATTAGAGTTGATCATAAGATCAACAGGATAACCAGGACAAACGTTCAAGTCTCAGATCACAAGCTAACTTTGCATGCAGTTAAATTCATGTTATATTCAGATTCCTTTACTTTCAATAGTTATAATTTTATGATTATGATTTAACCAGTGTAGAAAAAATGGGGAAAATCAGAAAAATTGGCAACAATAAATTGCGTCCTTTCTGTATTTTTGATCATATACATTTCCCACTGTGCCAGCTACCCCTAAAGGACTTCATCCCTAAAGGACTTAAGTATTTCTACAGATGAATCTTTGCACCATTTATTCAGACCCTCATCAATGGTGGCACCATTCCATATCCCTCTTAATTTTGAGAACTTTTTCAGTCCGTGCCTTACTTGAACGGCATAAGGGCAAACCATAAGCAGGTGATCAATAGGCTTAGCACATTCCTTGCACAGGATTTCAACACTGCAAGCTATTGTTGTAGCATAAGGATTTAAAAACAATGCATGCTGCCTTGCTAATACTTATCTAGGCTGCGTCAACAATTTGCTTTCGTTATGAAACTCTACTTGCAATTACGCATTTTGGCAGTTGTACAATGCTGAAATAGTTGGTTTCACTACTGCCTGTACGTGGGCACTCTTATTCTGGTTGGTTAAAAAGGTGGTTAGACTACAGTCTAACAGAGCTTTTTTGTTAGCCTTTTATGATTGTAATATGTTTCTAAGAAGAGATTCGTGGCTGATATGTGTAAGTTAAAATTTTGGTTCCCTTGTCATATATTTACGCCAGTTTCAATTTTCAACTTTGCAGTCTATGGCATAAGAACTTAAAAACAATGCGTGCTGCTTTGCTAATACTTGCTTAATGTAGGCTGGGTTGACTATTGCTTTCGTTTTGGAACTTTACTTGCTATTTAGGCATTTCGATTACTGTACAATGCTGAAATGGGTGGTTGAAGAGGTGGAGTACTCTTATCTTGGTTTGTTTTTTTTTCTAACAGAGCTTTTTTGTTAGCCTTTTATGATTGTAATATGTTTCTAAGAAGAGATTCGTGGCTGATATGTGTAAGTTAAAATTTTGGTTCCCTTGTCATATATTTACGCCAGTTTCAATTTTCAACTTTGCAGTCTATGGCATAAGAACTTAAAAACAATGCGTGCTGCTTTGCTAATACTTGCTTAATGTAGGCTGGGTTGACTATTGCTTTCGTTTTGGAACTTTACTTGCTATTTAGGCATTTCGATTACTGTACAATGCTGTTTTGGAACTTTACTTGCTATTTAGGCATTTCGATTACTGTACAATGCTTAAATGGGTGGTTGAAGAGGTGGAGTACTCTTATCTTGGTTTGTTTTTTTTCCACGAGAAAAAAATGCTCTTTATATTCAAAAGGATATAAAAGTTTACATGACGGCGTCACCGGCTGATCATGCCCATTCCACATTTTCTTGTATTCGAATCATCTATGTCCCTACAATTTCTGCAATTTGTCAATAATTGAATATTGCAGATGAGGATCAAATCAAAGATTTATCTTATGAGAAGTGCCTTCATGTCCGTCTTAATGTAGGGCTGGGTTGACTATTGCTTTCGTTTTGGAACTTTACTTGCTATTTAGGCATTTCGATTACTGTACAATGCTTAAATGGGTGGTTGAAGAGGTGGAGTACTCTTATCTTGGTTTGTTTTTTTCCACGAGAAAAAAATGCTCTTTATATTCAAAAGGATATAAAAGTTTACATGACGGCGTCACCGGCTGATCATGCCCATTCCACATTTTCTTGTATTCGAATCATCTATGTCCGGCTGATCATGCCCATTCCACATTTTCTTGTATTCGAATCATCTATGTCTCTACAATTTCTGCAATTTGTCAATAATTGAATATTGCAGATTTTGTTGAAGAGGTGGAGCGACTCGAGTTTAATAGAGTTGTTCCGTTAGGCATTTATGATTGTGATATACTTGCAATAAGAGATTGGATGGCTTATATGTGCAAGCTAAAGTTTTTGGTTCCTAGGGCAGACATTGGATGTTGTACCCTTGTATCATAATTCCTGTTTACCCTCAGATTATATACCTGTTTACCTGTATGTCTTTATGTTAGAACTTGTATAAATCTTATAATCTCTGTTTACCCTCGTATTATATACCTGTTTACCTGTATGTCTTTATGTTAGAACTTGTATATCATAGGCATTTAATTTCAAGTATGATTGTTTTTACCGAATACTTAATGGGGGTAACGTATCTTGCCAGATGTGATTCATAATCTGCAGGTCCGAGGTTGAGGTGCTATTACAAATTTGGGGATTTTTATAATCCTCTTGAAAAGAGATGAATCATATCAAGTGAAGAAATTTGTTTGTGTGCTTGTATGGCATAGCAGTTAACTAAATTTAAATATTTGTTTAGAACTCAACCTCTTGAATAACTGATTTTATAAATTTGATACTATCAAACAAATCATTCATCACATCTAGTAGGGTGTTTTTATGGTGTGCAATTCATGGTGTGGATAATAAGCAACATTAGTTCATCCTACAAGCAACATTAGGCGTCCAACCGTAATTTTAAAACATCCAAGCAATACAATACTTGGCCAATTTAACATGTAAGAAACAACAACATTCAATACACATAAGGCAACCACAATACACAACTCAAATGAATGGGTGACATCCAATCTAGGTGCCTAACATCGTATTATGTATATAAGAATGTTACATGACACAATGGGGGAGCGTAGCCATCTGCCTTCGACTCAATTATAGATGTACAAGAAAACCAAGGCAAATAGTTGTCTCCCAAGATTATCCAAGATTATCCAACAACCTTGTATAGGCCAAACACTGAAGCATCCGTGGGTCTGCCTCCTATAGGTCTTGCTTTCGTCTCCTTGTCACTTGGCCAAAACAAGTCGACCTACGATGCCTAACCCTTGAACTTGACAATTGCTGACCTCCTTGATGACTTTTTGCAACTTGCTTCTTTGTTCATACCTTAGTTCATTGAGGCATCCACATACTTATACAAGTCTTTTTGTGCACTAACAAGTCCCTTTCATTCCAAGGTGGACCCAAGTGTCGTTGAGCTGACTTGCTCATCTTTGGTGATTTGTTTGCTAATTGTTTTGTGGCGTTCCAAATTGTGTTGAGTTTGCTCAAGTCGTCCCAAGCCCATTTCAGTTGTTTCGTCCGATTACCTCACTGTGCCTAGGTCGGCCAATACAGTCGATCTATCTCAAGTCAACCCGATCATGCCGAAGTGCACCTAAGGTGTTGCCAATGGTGTACACTCGATATATGCATGCCCAAGGGTGTATGTTCAATGAGTGCGACCTATCGTTGCAATTCATGGCAACTTGTGCTCAAAGACACCTCAATTGTCTATTGCAACCCCCAAATGTGGATCGCCTAACTCCATCATTAAGCTCTCTAAGGTAACTTCTCTATCTTTCATGCCAAGTGTATGTTGTTGATGAGGCAACTTGCAACAACCTCTTTTGCCTTTAGCCAAATCCTTGTCCATCTTTTCTTTGCGCATTCAAGTTGTCACTGTTTGTGGTTCGCCTTGTCAATGGGCCAAGGCGTCCAACTACTTGAAGTATGCCTTGCCATAGGTCAAGTCAACCAAATGTTCAAGGTGTGCCTTGCTAACGATCCAAGGTGTTTCAATCGAATCGTCTATCCAACATGTCCCTCTTCATCGGTCATTGACCACCATGATGATCGTGTGGTAGAGGTGCTAGGCAAGGGCCTTACATCCTCCCCCTCTCAAAATCATTGCCATCCTCTACAACATTCTCAAGAACCTCCTATCCTCAAGTCCACTATTCAAATCCATTCCTTCGTCTGCAATTGGCATCCAACTCTCTCTCAAAATCATTGCCATCCTCTACAACATTCTCAAGAACCTCCTATCCTCAAGTCCACTATTCAAATCCATTCCTTCGTCTGCAATTGGCATCCAACTCTCTGCACTATACAAGCCAAAGTTATCATGCAATTACCCTTCATCCGATCCATGGACAAGTGCCTCTTTGCCTTTAGCTATTGTTGCCTTTCACTGTGGTGGTTGCAATCTAATCCACCACTACTATGATTGCTTGTTGTCATTGTGGTTATCCAACCTTCATCAAGAAGATAGTTCAAAACACCCAAATGTTGCACCTTCAGACGCTACTATAACATTAGTGCTTTGACCAACTTGTCATACTTCTGCGCGTTGGATATTTTCATGTCTTGAACTAGTTGGGTGATCAGTGCAACTGTCATGTATAATCCAGGAGCACGAATGTCCCCAAATAAGTCTTTTTCGTCCACATTTCGGTCATCCTGTCCAATCTCAATGAAACAAGGCAAAATTGCCAACTTTGCTTACCACTAGCAAGTTACCTCTTGCAACCCAACATTCTACCATTTTCATGAACCAAGGCAAGCTCACCACCTTCCCTTCATACTTTTAAGTCAACGTCAACACAAAATTTTCCAAGGCACCTTCTTCAAAGAGGTGCTTTAGGTCGCATTGCTTGCTCCTATGTAGTGAGCTTTCTCACGGCTCATTAGAGAAAAGATGATGGCCAATAGCTACCAAGATTGTTGCCAACGAAGGTGTCTGACTTGTGCCTCGTGCTCAAATAGTTCAAAACTGCTTCGGTCTCCCTCGGTGTGTAGCCTAGTCCTTCCAACTGGTCTACAATGAACTCATAATCATATATTCCCATGGCAACTATTGAACTCTACAATGGTAGGTGCATCATGTTTAGAAAATTTTTCATCTCCTACAAAGAGTCTTGTTGGGCGAGTGCCTTGATACATTGTTTGGACCCAACACTTATAATATTTTCCTCTAAGAATGAGATATCTATCTAGCTTTCCTCATCTTGTGGGAAACAAAGTACTTGGTGCGTGCCCTATACAATGACCTCTGCAATTGATTGTTGGTGCAATCTTTGTCTCGCACCCAATGCCCTGCTTACAGTGCTTCAAGGTGCACAACCGTTTAGTGTTCTCCAAGATTGATTTCATTGAAGCCTTCAATGTTATCAATTTGCTATATGCTTAGTCTATATTAACTCATGCTGTTGTGTGACGACATGAGGCTTGTATACGAACACACCATGTGCAAATCAACTTGACGATTGTCATTCTTGGCATCCATCCCAACTTCTTTCTAGTCATCATAGGCACACCAAACATCTTGGTTCCATCCAAGACAACCGAACAATTTTCATGGGGCACCGAAACAACTTTGGCAAGCTTGAGAAAATCTTCCCCAACACCACTATGTGGTCATCTAACAGAGCCAATGTCAAACCCATACTGCCAAGCCAATCCCCAACTCCCAAAGGTGCGGAACAAATCACTCACACAGTCGGCTTCACCGCTGAGTTGACCACCTTGAATGAGGCCATGCTACTCTCAGGCTTACGATGAAGTGACATAGTAGTGTGTTCACTCAAAAAGCTATAGGTTGCATTGGTGTCCACCAAGGCTGCCACTTTCAACTCACTTACAGTTACATCCACAAAAGAAAGATCATTTGTACCTTCATCTTGCGAACCACATCCATGACCTCACGTCCAACATGTCCATCTGCACTAGTCACTAACCACCAATGTGATCATGCAACAAAGGCTCCCTATGCCACTCTATGCGGGGGCCTTACACCAACCTTTCAAGAAAGTGATTTTATAATCTTGATATTGACAAACAAAATTATTCATCACATCAAATAGGGTGATTTTAGTGTGGCAATCATTTATATTTGAATGTATGTTTAGAGGCCAATTGTAAGGCCTTTGGTGAGGAGGGTGCATAGCACCTTCGTTCGACTAGCATAGATAAAGATGTGATGTGGATTTTGGGGTTGTTGAAACGCCCATTCTTCATATAGAGAGCGAGTGGGTAAATCTTCAGGCATCCCTTGGGCATGATGCACCTAAGGAGACCCGTGCCCAAGACTTGCAGATGATGCCATATGTTTTCATGCAGTTGCGTAAGATGGAGACGAGTCGGGGCATGTTGAGGAGTGAGCTACTCGACATTTGACGACTCGACGGAAGTCACGTATTGGGCAAGGCAACGACGTGTGCAGTCGGCTCAACTCATGGGCAGACCAAGTGACCCATTTTGGTTCAGCTCAAACAAAAGACTGAGAGATGCGACGATCGGCTTGGGCGGAAGACCAAGAGACGTGATGGTCGGCTTGGGCAGAAGTCCAAGGGTCGTGATGGTTCGTGGGATGAATGGTTGCATACATATAGAGCTCTTCACTTGGTTGGAGAAATATTTGGATCATCACACTTAGACTTGGACAACAAGGCGATATGAGGCGGGCTTGGCCAGAGGGGGTGAGCTCCCCCAAGGAGCCAAGTCGCTCCTATCTTGGGCGACTTGTGCTACCTTGTAGAGTTTGTGACGAGGTGCAACAAAGATGGGCGAGTCACTTTGGGATGAGTTTGGGCAACATATTGACTTGATGCTTTTATGAGGCACGATGACAATTTGGGGAACGAGCATATGGGTGAGCCATACGTGCGATTTGCGGTCATCAAAGAACCCTGAGAAAAGTAGACTTGGGTTGGTTTGGCCACCAAGTTTAAAACGTCGTGGTGCCGCACGCCTTAAGGAGTGCACAAAGACTTAAGGTCTCAGGCAAGTCTCCTCTAGGGTCGCGACAAATGGTATCAGAGCAAAATTTTGGTCGCAGACTTAAAAGACAGTTAACAAATGGTATCAGAGCAAAATTTTGGTCGCAGACTTAAAAGACAGTTAAGTTAGGCGCACTCCATCAAGACATCTTCTAGCCAAGCATCAACAAAACCTTCAGTTGAGTCGAGAAGTCTCAAGGACATCTTTAAAGGCCTTGGCTTCCCTGATAATGGGGCCCCCATGAACATTGTGTCATCCATGAACTGCATATGAGATAGGGGGTCCGAAGTGGGATGAAGCTTGATCCCTTTTAAGTTATTTTGTCTAAGGGTAGACTTCATATTGCGACCCAAGCCTTCACCTGCTAGGATGAATAAAAAAAATGACAAGGAATTCCTCTAGGAGATGCCTTTGGAGGGATTGAATGTGGCAGAGGGTGAACCATTAACTAAAATGGAGAAAAAAGTTGAGATGAGATTTCTAACCCAGGGAATCCGGTCCTTGCATAATCCAAATGCTGCAAAAGTTTTCTCTAGAAACTCCTAGCTAAGTATGTTATAAGCCTTTGACATATTTGGCTTGATGATCATGCTAGGGGATTTGGTAGTTTTTAGAGAGTGGATGGTTTAATGGGCTAGGATGATACCATCGAAGATTTATCTTCTTTCTACATAAGCCCATTTGCTTGGGAGAAATGATTTTGTGCATGATGGGCTTGAACATGTTAGCAATTATTTTTGAGATGATCTTATATATGACATTGCAAAGTGAGATTGACATGAACTTATCCGCAAAGTTGGGAGGTTGGGATTTAGGGATTAAAGTTAAAAAGGTTGAATTGAAGGCTTGAAAAATATTACCCGTCCTTCGAGAGTCTTCAACTACATCCCATACTTCCTCTCCCATGATGGGCCAATAGGCTTGGAAGAATTCTGATGTAAAACAATACGGTGCAGGGGCATTGTAGGCAGGTAGATCTTTCATTGTGCTAGAGACCTCCTCATATGAGATGGGCCGCATCAGGCTTTGATTTTGTTTATGAGTGACCAAGGCTAGGATGTCACTTATGATATAAGTTGTGGCTTCTTCTGCTTTGTAAGAATTTGGCTAAAATGTGTTCTTAATTCCTGCTCAATATCTCGTGTCTTTCAAACACCTCCCTTGCTTCAGACCACAGTGACAACATATGGTTGTGGATCCATTGCTTAATCATGGAGTTGTGAAAGGACCTCGTATTCTTATCTCCATCTTTTAGCCATTAGAATCTAGATTTTTGTTGCCACAGAGTTTTCCCCTTGCTTAGTTCGAGTGTTTAGGTCTCTTTGGATGCAAAGCTCCTCGACTACTAGTTGTTCATACTTTCCTTCTTGTATTGTCTTTGTTTGAAGCATTTCTATCGCTATTTCTAGATTTTGTTGTGCTTCAAAGATGTTTCCAAAGACGTCTTTATTCCATTGCTTGATTTTTTGTTTGATTTGCTTTAAATTTTGGTGGAGATGGAACATCTTGGTGCTTCTATTGGTCATGCTTTGCATCCATTAGAGTTGAATATTTGTCATGAAGTATGGGTGATCTAGGCAAAACTTCTCTAGTCTAAATGGCTTGGGTCTTGGAGTTGAGGGGTCGACCTAGGGAAGATGTACGGGCCAATGGTCTGAACTAGTGAAGGGGAGGATTTCTGTTGAGAAGTCTGATTTGCTTTGAAGTAAAGATTTTGGTATAAGGAATCAATCAAGTCTGACAACTACTTGGTGGTTCCCTCCTTGTTTGTTGTTCCATGTGTGACCCCTATTGCCAATGTGGATGTCCACAAGCTCCATATTTTCAACGATTTCTCTGAATCTTATGTTGTCCATGTCCAACCACCTCTTTCCACCATGTTTCTCCAAGGATACAATTAGATTAAAATTCCCCCAAGAAGCTATGGATTTCTTTGATATAGATTTCCAAGGGTTACCAAAGAGTCAAGGAAAGACGTTTTGAGCATTAGAATTGAGGGGTTGCATGAATTCGTTATAAAGCCCCTCTCCTGCATTTCTCGAATTTTGTAGCTAGCAGAGATGTAATTCTCTTAGTATTGGTAGTCTTCTAAGGAGATTTGTGTGGGTTCCCATTAAATGGTTATCCCCCCTGTGAAGTCGTTTTCCTTCACTAGTGCTACATCATTGTGCTTCTAGCATCTGTTAGTGATACTTATCGTAGTGTCCTTACTGCATTCAGTTTCTTGAAGTAGAACTATAGTCAATTTTCCCTGCATGCACTATGCACTTCCTTAGCAAGCATTGTTTGCCAAGGGCATTAAGGCCTCTAATATTCCAGGATATCACTTTCATTATTAGACCTTGGTTTGGGATGAAAAATATTTTCTTGGGAGTCCAATTGCTTGGCCAAAGTCCACCAATAATGCTCCTTCCTCTAGTTTATTCTTAGATGTTTTGTTCCCTCGCTTTTTCTCATCAACATTCATTTTAGACTATGTTTTTAGAAGATCTTTCTGTAGCTTTTGTAGATTAGACATTTGCATCTTTGATATGTTTTGTTCTCCATGAAAGACTATGAGGGTAGGGATGTCCAATTTGATCAATTCTTCCTCCATATTTTCATGTTGCCCTTCTTCCTCTGCATCATGAAATGCTTCTCCTTCTAGATCCAATTTACTAATCCTCTTCGTCACATGTTGGTTTGTTGGGATTAGCATCCTCCTATTCTATTCTTTGGCGTAATGGGTCTTCTTTGTTATTCTTTGAGTTGTTACCCTCAATTTTGGTCTTGCTTATCAAATCATTTGTGGCTGGTATGTATTCCTCTTTCTATGATAATGTTTGGAAATTGTTGCTATTAGATGATGGGCCCGTGGGCATTGAATTATTTATTTTTCATCCTGATTTTCTTTTATTGGACACCTTAGTGAAACCTTCTTGACATGTAGCCTCCTTTCTTTTGTCATTGTTTCTTGCTACATTAAGTGGATAGTTTCATAATAGGTGGCCAAGCTCATGTTACTTGCATCACTTGAGTGGTACGTGTTCATAGTCTAATGTTTGAACCCATTCAAAGTCCTACAAGCTTATGCTTATAGATTCTAGGAGGGTTCCTAATACATCTGTATACACACAAATATGTGCGTATGAGGTGTAGCACCCCTATTTCATGACCTTAGAAATTTCAACGAAGGATCCTAGAGTATTGCTGATGCCCTCCAACATTTCCTTCTCCTAGAAATCTTGAGGCAAGGAGTCCATTTAGATCCATACAACGGCCGTTGTGAAATCTTCTTTCTCAAGACTGAATCTCTTCGACTAGTATCTCAGATGAAGACCTATTGACTTGAAGAAGTTAGGCCCTTCCTCAAAAACACGTTTGTGGTCTTTAGGACAAGAAAAAATGGTCGTAAAGAAGCCCTTAGATCCAAGCTTCAAATCTATTTTCCCTTTGATTTTCCATCTAGACGCCATCCATCTCATGAGAGCCTTTTCTGAAGGCTAGATGCCCCAAAATTTCCCAATGATGGTGTGGTCTTTCATATATTGAACATAGTTGCCAATGTCGGAAGAAGTTACTTTGTATTTGGCATTACTTGGTGTCTTGGCCAAATGAACATTCTGAAACTTTCCTTTTTGCTTTGCTTGCATTGGGTCTATTTTATTGAATTCCTTTGCTTCAACTTGACATTTTCTAAACCCACCCATTTTTGATGAGGTACAATAGGTTTCCACCTACCCTATGGTTGCATCTTTAAAGGACTGCGTGATCAAGGCCGGTTGAACAACTGCTTCCATATCAGATTGACATAGTCTGTCGCTATCCTAACATACAACCTTTGATTGGTGATGTAGTCGCTTCGAGCTTGAAACCCTAGGACCTAGGTTGCAGATTCCTCCACTTCTTCAATCAAGGAGTCTCCTATGAAAATACATATTACATATGAATGTTAATATCAAAATCAATATATATGTGAGATATATCTCAAATATGTCAAATATGGCATTTCAAATTTAAATGAGTAATACATCTCAATTTTAATTTAAAAACATAGAAATCATTAATATATAAATCTTTATCATAAGATAATACAATTAAAACAACATCAACATCAACTTGATATGAAAAGACATAATATATATGAACAACAATATCAAAATCATTATATATGTCAAATATATATTTCAAGTCAAAAATAAATGTCAAATATACATTGTAGCAATCAAATATATACATGTCAACAACTATTATAAACTATGCTCACCACCATAGTTAGAGGAATTGATATGTTTGCCACCAAAGCCAGAGGCATCAATACCTTCACTAGATAATAATGTAGAATGTAGCACTTGAATATGAGATGGTGGCCTATCTACAACTACAGGAGATGGTGGTTTGTCTGTGGCTGGAGGAGATGGTGATTGGTGCATTGTAAGAGGAGGGGATGGTGATTAGTCTACCAAAGTGTAACACACCCAACCCCTGAGTGGATTTTCTAGGGATGGGGCCTAAAAATTTCATTCTCCTTAAGTGATCAAATCCTTCATTTGGGGTCTTTACCACACTCTGCTCGTCCAAATTTTTCCAACCACGGTCTCCATGCTCAAAACCGAGTCCAAAACTGACGCATATATCTCTCCGAAGTTCTTCGAACATTCATTGGTGAGGGCCACGTGGCGTCCACGTGAATCCACCTTACATGTGCTATCTTTAAGTTCCTTCCTCCATGGTGGAAGGCCATCCACTGTCCGATCCCATGATTGGACTTACTCTCTTTCTCCTATATCAGCTATGGAGGAATTCAACGTTTCGGTGCTCTGACGCTTCACTCCTCTTTACTATCTACGCACAAGACAACCCGGAGTTCTGAACTTCCGAAGTCCCGTAAGCTCACCACGTGGCTCTGGCCTTCAAACCGTTCGGTCTCTCTACTATACTACATTCTAGATCCTACAGAGTCTCGAAAATCCCGGACTCC
>CBVK0101053939.1:0-15103 GCA_900067695.1 Picea abies
TACCTCCTAGTCTCCTATATATACCAAGGAGACATTTTCATTTTGAATCACCTTGTACTTGAACATTTAAGTGGGGTAAAAGGAGGTTTCCCCTCGAAGAGGCTTATTATCTGAAATTATCTCTTTTTCAAGGCATTGAATACTTTTCCGGAGGTTTTTCTATGCTATATTGATGTTTGGTTCTTAACATCCATACATAAACAAATGCACCAGACATGTATCACCATTTGTACCAAGCAAGTGCGTCAACCATGCACCAATACCACAACAAGATGAAATACAATCAAGATGTGTCCTAAAACATGTGACAATCATACTTCTCGTAGGTTCCTCTAAAAATGTACCAAAAGTGTACCAATCATGCATCTAAGATATTCTTTGAACACTCAACCATATATCACCACCATGCATATAGAAATTATGTATGCCAACATGTAATCATGAAAATCTGCAACAGACATGTCAGACCCTACAACAAACAATTTCAGACCCTACAACACAGAGTTATACCATCATACCATGCTGCAAATCATATGCATAGCCCTTTTACCAAGGCTTTTTTCCACAAATACACGGCCTGCTACACATAGAGTTCTCGTTTTTATGCGAACTTTTCATAGGTTAGCTTTCATATGTACACAATTGTTACCATTGTAACCCATGTATGCTTCTGAAGATGACAAACTTGAGCTTCTCTTAAGGATTCCATTTTGTTTTGACTATTTAGTTTTCTTCACCCACTCCTATTTCCTTCAAATGCACTTTCATTTCTATTCTCCATGTAGAATAATTTTCCTCATCAAGGATTGGAACCTCATCATCCATTTGTGTGTCCATGGATCTCCTCCAAGATTGTTAAGTCTTATAATTAAGACCCGCTGTGATACCAATTGTTGGACACACCAACCACACTCAGAGGGGGGGGGGGGGTGAATCAGTGTAGGGATATTTCTAAAACTTCCCCTTCACAAAACTCCTTATTTAGAAATCACCATTTACTCATCACTTATTGTTGTCATTTATAACTAGTTAAATGTGAACATACATTGGTAACGTATACCAACAAAAAATATCATTAATAATTCATCACCACAAGGAACACAAATAATACAATATGTATGTCCAATTTCTTTTTATTACAGACTACAATCCTTGGGTTATCAACACCAACTGAATAGAGTTACAACTCCACAAGAGCACTAGGTCTATAATGAAAGACTCAACTTAAACAACTAAGCACCAACTGAGAAGAGAAATCAATCATCAACATATATCAATATGTCAACATGTACACGACCTGTCAGTAGTTTATCACTCATATGTAAGTGCCCTACCAATAGTACAACTGACGTATTTACGTGGCCAGTCTATACTACAGCCTGCGTATTCCTTCTGAGTAATTAGGGTTTTCTCTCTATGAAAAACTTAGATCCTTTGCATCGTTCAGTCACATATACTTTTTTCTTTCATTGTCCAACATGAACCATAACCAATCACAACACATATATGCTCTCCCACAACTTACTCATGCTCCTCAACCATACAATATGAATGCTACTTAATCATGTATAAGAAATTAATATACTATGGCAATCATTTCAGTATTGAACCATAAGAGTGTTGCTCACTCTATCAATCAACCAACATAACCATATCACAATAGCCATACCAAGAATGCCTTAAGAATTCACCATACAATAAGCAAGACTATCTATCAATACAACTATGTAACCATACCAGAGTTTCTATGGCAGATGTGAGCCCATAGAATGCAGATCTGAAACTTCTTCAGAATTCAAGAACCCAACACCATCTCACACTCAAGTCTTCATTACTTCCACCTATTGTACGCACTTTGTCCTCCTTCAGCCTGCATGTGTATGTTTTCTGGATCACTGCAGCCTGCATATCTACACTCTTAGTCCCACTGCTGCTCATGTACTCCTTCAGAAACTAGGGTTTCTGAACTTCTGAAACTTTCATCGTCAAGATCTCATACTTATGGAAACTTTGATGCATCCATGAAATCCTCCAATCACTCTCTCTCTTTCTCAAAATAGATCTTCAAGCTATTCTCAAGAGATGATTTTCACAAGAGACCCTTGCTTCTTATTTATACTCTCCAAGTAGCTTCCTTAGAAGCATATTCTAGTCCTCTTTTCCCACATAGTCACCTATGCCCAACTTTGCCCAATTTTCCACTTATCCATATATCCAATAGCCACTTGACCACTTAACCCATTTCCCTCATTTTTGGGTTAATCTTCTTATAACCACTTTCCATAATTAGAATGTTCTCCATTTACTTTATTATTTAAATAATCCTCCTTGACTTTGTCACTTCACTTTATTATTTAAATAATCCTCTTTGATTTTGTCACTTCACTTTAATATTTAAATAATCCTCTTTGAATTTGTCACCTTATTATTTAAATAATCCTCCTTGACTACTTTATTATTTAAATAATCTTCTTTTATTTTGTCACTTCACTTTATTATTTAAATAATCCTGTTTGACTTTGTCAGTTTACTTTACTATTTAATTAATCCTCTTTGATTTTTTCACTTTACTTTATTGTTTAATTAATCCTCTTTGACTTCGTCACTTCAATTTATTATTTAAATAATCTTCTTTGACTTTGTCACTTTATTATTTAAATAATCCTCCTTGACATTGTCACTTCACTTTATTATTTAAATAATTTGTTCTTTGCAAGCACTTTGACTTCTTTGACCTTTTGGGGATTCAAGCCAACATATGAGGGTCCTCCAACTTCGTAAGGCCATAACTCTCAAACCGTGAGACATATGAGGGTCCTCCAACTTCGTAAGGCCATAACTCTCAAACCGTGAGGAGTTATGTGATGTTCCACATACCACTAGAAATGGCTTGACAAGCATTGTCCATATAGGATAGTTTCATTGACAAATTCATTGATCTTCATTTCATTATTCCATGATTGAGCATGGGTTCTCTAACCATACTACTAGGATGACTCAACCACAAAGCATCTTCTTGTGAGGGATTTCACCATAAGGGGACCACTTTGGAGTTCACCGCAAAGTGTCTTCCCATGCGGGATTTCATCATAAGGGGACCACTTTGGAGTTCATTAATTTGTACAACCATGAAAAGACAATAATGAGTCATCTTTACATCAATCCCACTATGTATCAAATGACAACACATTGATCCATCTTCATCTATGCATCATATATCAATGAAACCATATCGATCCATCTTCATCTATGCATCTCATCATATGACTATGACTCCACTTGACATCAATCCATTTATGTCAAGGACAATGCATGATCCATCAATCACTACATAAATATACTATGACAAGACATTGTTCCTTTGATATCAATCCTTTGGCATCAATGACAACATGATCCAAAAATAAAGAACAAATTTTTCTTAGGACATTAGATGATCTAAAAATGTTGGATTTGAAATCATTCATAAGAACAAAAAAAATTCAGAATTGATACAACCCATTGTAAATTTAATCATTGAGAGAATGAATCTTACATGAAGAAAAATCAATTTGAGTTATAACCAACTTGTTTTATTATATTCATTAAATAAGTCCAAATTGATAACTATATAATTCTAGTTTGTTTTTATATAATTAATACCATCTTGATCTTCTCCTACCAACAAAGAAATGGACCTAAACTCATCAAATTATTTAGTCTTGTCATTTTTGGGGATAAAATGTAGGGATGTGGAATTGAAATCTCCTAACATCTTACTAGATCACATAACTTATTCAATAACTCCTAAATTTATATTCTTAGTTTTATTTTCCCTATCTATCTCTTTGTAAACTGTCTGAAAGAATGATACCAATAAATATGTTATCTCTGATAATTTTATAACTACGTGTACTTGAACATCTCAAATTTTCTATATGTTGTTAATCTTTTTCTTGTTATTATCATAGTTATTTTTTTTTTTGTCTTTTCATCTCTCTTTTCAAATAGAATTTCCATGTTTCTCATTATCTATTATATGTTTCTCCATTCTAACATTCTTCTCTTATTCATTTCCAAATATTTTAATTTCAATTTATCTTCCTCAAATATCTCTTCCTCATTCTTATCATACATATCCACAATTAATTTATCAACTAATTTTTAGCTTCCTATCCATGCTCTTTCTTCACTCTAATATGGAGATCCCACTATTCCCTTTTCCTTCTTTAATGTAGTTGCAAACTAAAAAATGGCTAATTCCTTAGATTCATAACCATACTAAACCCACTCTTTCTTGACCAAACCTTGGAAATATTCCGCTTCCATCCAAAGATGATCAATCTTGAAAGGGATAATTAGCTTACAATCCTTTTTATCCATACTGATAAGAATATTAAATTCATATGAACCTTCCCCTATATCCACCCAAGATCTTATCTGATCTATTTGATTTAAAAGAATATCAGAAGCTAGAAATCTATCTAGTTTCTTAAGACCCCAAATTCATGTGAATTGCTATTCATTTAAGTTAGAATGTGTTTTATATGTTCAACATCTATCAAGTCTCCCTCCTCTATCGTATTCCTAAAACTTAAACTCTACTCAAAGTAAAATTTAGGTTTCCATATAAGATGATCCTTTATTCCTCGACACACCTATGGAGATAAATACCCTTGCAAAAAGGATTTTATATCATATTCAAGAAAATAGAAATTATTGTATATATCTTTTGACACCAATCCTTGAACATAAATTTGTCCAGATACCTAATTCAATAAAAAAAAAATTAGTAATGAAAATTGTTTAGATCTCTCCCAGAATTTCTTATAACATATAAGGCCAACAAATCCCAACATCTCAATAGTTTTCTCATACTTCAAACAACCTTTTGACCCTGCCCCATATATTCTTGGAACCATATAACATTTGGCTTCTCAAATTCCACCAGGAGGAATAAAATAATCCTTTTAGTGTTGGGGAATGAAATGGAACACAATATGGATAACAAAATAAAGTTCCATTTGGTTTTATGGGATTTTGATAACTTAAACATGCTGGTGGAAAATTGAAACTAGGGTTTAACAGTCACGGTTTCTACAATGGCCAGCATGGTTACCAAAGGGGAAGGGAATGGAAACCCCTCCTACAAGCAGGTAGTGGTGGACAAAGGGAAAGGACCATGAGACATCAGTTTCAAAGAGCCTTTGACAGGCAGCTCGGGATCAAGATCAGAAAAGAATCAAGAGGGAAACCAAGAAAAAAATGATCATGTGGGGGAAGAAGCCACATAAGCCCAGAGCGGTGCACAAGAAGCTGTGAACCCCAGTGGGGTATATGGGTGCAACTCGTGTAAACCTAGAAAGGCATTGATACCCAAGGTAATACTAGAATAATCTAAAATACAACTCTTCCGGGATCAGATGAAGATGCATGCATTGATATGAAAGTTCATGGGCCCATGGCCCACAGAAAAAAAGTTGCGCTGCTAGATAAAATACCACTGGAAGCCAAGTGGAGAAGTGGAACTCCACTTGGGCTCAAAAGGATTCTTCACAACAATATTTATGAACCCAGAGGATAGGGATAAAGTCTTTTAGGGGGGGGGCATATTTCCACGCCTTAGTAGGGCCGTACATGCGTCCATGGAAGGAAAACTTCTCCCCGGAGAAAGAAACCTTTAAAAATGTCCCAGTGTGGCTAAGGATTTATCCTTACCACTAGACTAATAACTTCCATCCACTTTTAAATCCATAGGGAATAAGATCAAAAAATATGTCAAGACATCAAAAGCTACTCTAAAAGGTAGATATACATCCTACGCAAGGATCTGCATAGAGATGGATGTTTCAGGGGAGATCTCGTAAGCCATAAACCTAGAGTTTAGGGATGATGAATGGATACAAAGCATAGAATACGAGAATATCCCATTTTGATGCAAAAGATGTCATGAAAATAGACACCTACTAAGGGAATGCCCTCTCAATGAAAAACAAGAAGCGAAAAATACCAAGCCACAAGAGGATGAGGACGGTTTTGTGAAGCCAAATCACAAAAGAAGAGGAAACAAAAAACATGGAAATGCCCCAATAGGAAGCAACCCGGAAGACAATATTAGAACAAAAGGAAGAGGAAGGACCAATCAAGGGGAAGAAGGAGGAAAGGAAAAGAACAAAGATAAGGAATCAAGTGAAAAAACAACTCATGAGAACACATAAATGCCAAGAAACAAGGGAGAGTAGGGAGGTAGTGCAAGTGCTATGGAAGGAGGAAACGAAGATGCCAACACCCCAATGTAGGAAGAAGATGAATATTTAGAGATGGCACCAAGCGAAGTAGGAACAAAAGACCGAGATCTCAGAGACATAATGGAAAGGGAAGGAATCGATCTACTGAACATTCTAGAGAAATGGAAAAGGTGGGGATTAGATAATGTTCTAGTGGAGTAACTCGATCGAATCCAATATCTCTTCCTCCTAAGGGAGTAAGTACAATATTTTTTCTTTCTAAATCCAACAGATGGTGGGAGGGATCCTCACCTTGTGTAACCCACAATTTGTCAACCTACTTGCAACAAAGGCCATGAGAAACACACTATTGTTAACATGCAAATTATAGGGAACACGATGGAAATTCTATGCACTAATGTGTGTGGTCCCCAGGTGATGGAGGAAAAAAGGAGAATGCTCCTAGACCTATAGAATCTAAAGGATCGTACCCACAACCTCCATTGGATCCTGGCAAATTATTTCAACATCATCACCACACTCGCTAAGAAAAAAGGGGGCACCAAGAGACTAGATAGAGATGCGAAAGATTTCTCGGCATTCATTGACACAATGGAGCTTGCGGACATTAGGACAAGAAATGGACAATTCACCTGGAACAACAAATGACTAGACCACCACCAAGTAGCTACAAGGATAGAAATATTCTTAGTTTCAAAATCCATCATTTTGCAGGGACTAACTTTTGACTGCAACATCCTCCCTTGGGGGGATCAAACCACTAGCCAATTTAACTGGAAGCTAATTTTCAAACCACACCTAAGAAAAAACCATTTAGATTTGATAAATTCTAGATTGATCATCCCACCTTCAAGGAGAACATCAACCAATGGTGGCGGGAGGAACTATTGGACCAAGGGACAAGGATGTTCAAACTTTACAAAAAACTCAAGTACATCAAACAAAAAATCAAGGAGTGGAACAAGGAAGTCTTTGGAAACATAAACCAGGGGGAAAAAAACATCAAGGATAGAATGAGGAAGCTACATGAATTGTGCATCGAAGAGGGATACATAGAGGAGTAGAAAAAAGAAGAGATCCGAATGACCTAGGAATGGGAAGCAAGATTCCAACAGGAATAAAATCTATCAAGACAAAAGTCTAGAATAAGGTGGGTAAAGGAAGGGGAGAGGAATACCAAGTTTTTTCATAGAAAAAGTATTGCAATAAGATCCCATAACAAAATATTGAATATAAGGGATCAGGATGGGATCGAAAGACAATCCCACTAAGAAATTGAGAATATATTGGTCAATCATTTCCAGGGGATAGCCCAAGAACCCAACCAAGATAGATCTGAGGCCATACAAAGAATAATTTAGAAGATCCCCAAGTTTGTCACAAAGGATCAGAATGTTGGCCCAAGAAAACCAATCACAAAGGAATAAATCGACCAAGTGGTCAAGGAGATGCCCAAAGGAAAGGCCTCGGGCCTGGATGGATTCACAGTGGAATTATTCAAAGCCTCCTGGGAAGTGGTTAAGCATGACATTTACGAGATGGTGGAGGACTCCAGGAGATCGAATTCCATCTTAAAATATTTAAATGCTACAATGATCACGCTAATCCCAAAAGAAAATGAAACTAGGACCCCAAATCTCTATAGGCCTATAGATTTATGTAATGTAGTATACGAGATAATATCCAAAGTCATAGCCAATAGATTGAAGCCACTCCTTCCCAGAATGATTTCACAGAAACAGGTGGGTTTTGTGGAAGGAAGACAAATCTTGGACAATATCATCCAATCCCATGAGATTATTCACATGCTAAAAAGCCAAAGGAGAGGCGGGATGATAATCCAACTGGATATAGCGAAAGATTATGACAATATAAGTTGGCACTACATGGCTAAAATGTTGGAAGCTTTTGGGTTTGAACATCACAGGATCAACTGGATAGTAACTCTAGTATCAATGACAAGATACTCACTACTAATCAATGGAGCCCCAACCAAACCTTTCCACCCATCTAGAGGCATAAGAAAAGGGAAACTGATATCCCCCTTCCTGTTCATCATAATGATGGAAGGGCTAAGAAGAATCCTAAAAAGAGCAAGTGTAGCTGATGAAATAAAAGGCATCAAACCTTTTGAAAATTTTCCAAACTCCACACATCAACAGTTTGTTGACAATACCATACTCCATGGAACACCCATGGTAAAGGAAGAAGAGTCTTTTAAAATAATCTTAGAAGACTTAGGGGAAGACTCGGGGGAAGAAATCAACCACTCCAAATCTATAATATATTTCTTCAACACTAATTCAGCTATCCAACAAAACTTGGGCAACATTCTAGGGTTTGAACATAAAACGCTCCCAATGAAATACTTGGGAATCCCCTTGACATAAAACGCTTGAAAAAATTCTATGTAGGAAGGAGTTATTAGAAAACTGCAGGAAAGGGTCAAAAAATGGACATATAGATCACTAAACTTAGCTGGAAGGCTTATCCTCACCAAAAAGGTTCTACAAGCAATTTTGGCGTATATGATGTTAGTGTTCCCAACCCCCAAAGGAATGCTACAAAAGATAAGAGGAATCCAACGAGAATTCCTATGGCGAGGTGCAAAGAATAAAAGTAAATGGGTCCTGCTGGCCTAGGATAAGGTATGCAAACCAAAACGAAAAGGAGGCCTGGGGTTACAAGACCCACAGGTAACCAACAAAGCCTACGGGGAAAATATCTAGTGGATATGGATAAAAGACAAGTCGGTGCCATGGGAAAACTTTTTGGAAGGCCAGGTATGGCCCGAACACTAGGGACCAAGAGAAAATTCGGTTCACGGGCACAAGGGAGGGATCAACCATCTAGAATATCACCTAGTGAAATAAGAATTGGATCAAAAAACACAGCTTCTGGCAAGTCAGAAATGGTAGAACAACAAGGTTCTGGGAGGACGCTTGGAAACATGAACCTAGAATGGAAAATCGAGACAAGGAGGAGGTATAATAGGAAATGATTGGGAAAGGAAAAACAAAAATCCATCATTACTAGAATCAAATGGATGGTAGCGCCATATGGAGGATGTGGGCCAAACTTAATCCACAAAATAGAGCCCGGATAGAAACAATAACAAAAGTGGTGGAGGAGGAATTGGGGAAAAGGAATATTGTGGTGTTGGAAGAAGAGGACCAATTGAGGTCGGGTAGGAAAAATGGGGGTGAATTAAAATTAAAGGAAGCATAGTATTACATCACAGGCCAGGACTAAGACAATCCAAAGCAATAAGGGGAAAAGATTTGGAAAAGCCCCTAATGGCCAAAAATCAAAATTTTCAAATGGCTAGTTCCACATAACCGAATTCTAACATGGGAGAACATCATGAAAAGGGGTTTCATAGGTCCCTCTCACTGCCATCTTTGGAAATTCAAGGAGGAAACAACTAATAACCTCCTCGACGAATCCAATTACACAACAGAGATTTGGGATTGGGTGATAGGCGTATTCTGCCAATCTAATAAGATTCGGGGGAACATCGGTGTAGCCATCAAAAGCTATAAGGAGGGTTACAATGAAAATGAAATGGTGAACCTTTGTTGGACTCTAATGTCAAGGATGATCATCTGGGAAATCTGGAAAGAATGGAACTGATGCATCTTCAAGAATGAAATCATACCGACAGAAAGGATAAAGGAGGCAATAGTCTCTCAAATAAGAGAAACAATTTAGATCTGCAATTGCAATATGGAGAAAGCACAACTCACAGAACAAGACTCTCGAATCTTGGATTTTTTCCATCTAAAATAATGGCACAACAACATACCTGTAGGGCGCAAATTGCAACTCCAGGTAGGATCCCGCAACTGGACTCCCCCTCCGTCAAGGTTCCTCAAATTGAATTTTGACGAGGAGGCAAAAGGAAACCCAAGAGTGGTTGGGGAAGGTGGAGTGATCAGAGATAGTGGTGGAAATATCATCTGACTATACAATGGGAGCATGGGAAACTCAACCAACAATGATGTGGAATTTGGAGCCCTGGAACTTGGACTTGAAATACTAAGCCACAAAAGGATGAAAAACACCACCATGGAAGGTTACTCCATCCTAGTCATCAACATGGTGAAAAGACTCCAAAATGGCACTGGAGTGGGAAAGGTTCAATGCCATTGGCACCTTTCGCACTCCCTACAGAAAATCTAGGAGCATCTAAGAACTTTGAATATAGTGGAGTTGTGTTGGCTGCATAGGTCAGTGAATTCTCTAATGGACAGGATCGCCACTGAGGGGGTCGGCAAGGAAGGCCCAGAACTAGACGATACATGGATAATAATTTCGAGCAGGAAACTCAGAACAAATTGCAACCACCTTGCAGCTAAAGATCATGAAGGCAGTTTAAGCATGGAAGGCCACATCGAGGAGGACATAGTAACGCCTCTCGAAAGGTACGAGGGCTCGAGGTAGAATAGGATTTTTTAACACTCTTCCACCAATAAGCATGTAGGATCACAATAAGAAACAACCAGATGACTGGAAGCAAGGCTAGTACACTAGTAAGAGGTGTGGGGAAATAACGAGGGAAAGGCCAGGAAACAAGTTTCACGCAATGAATGAAGTAAGGCATGAGGGGTTGATGATAACCAAAATCAATCCACCAGGCCAAGTACAGATACAAAGAACATCACAAGAAGATCACAAGCGAGCAATGGAAGTCATTGTACAGGGACAAAGGATGACCCATCATGATAATACGAGACTTAACAGGAAAATTGATGAAAGTGCTCATCATCATGAGCAAACCAATATTGAAAGGATGGTCATGCAAAGGGGGAAGGTCAATAAGAAGAAGGACAAGAAAAATAGACGCAATAAGAAGGAACCAAAAAATAGGGATTATTACAGAGACGAGGGCAGGGAAAGTGAGAATACATGTGAAGTGTGGAACAATCTAAGTAACCAGAACAAGAGCTACAGTTGAAAAAGTGGGATGGCGTGACTACAACAAATGTGAAGGAAAAGGAACCCCCTGGGGAAGGAATTACCCAAGAGTTCACAACAACTAACAAGAATGGAACATGTAGTGAAAGATGTGGAGGGACCCTTCCAAACTATGGTTACGTTGAAGTGGAAGAAAACCATCACCCAGTGGGAAAAGGAATTAAATAACAAGTGCAAAGGTAAAGCGTGAAAGGCATTGGTACAGGAAGTGGACTAGGTAGTGGATCCAGAGGCCACACAACCCAGGGAAACCATCTACCACAAAACGATGGAGATGGTGTGGCTAACTAAAATGTTGATTAGGAAAATGGTTTTAGAAAGGGAAGAAGCTAGAAAGGAGGAAAACAAGCAAAACAAGACAATGTTGGATGAGATCCTATGTCGCATGAGCAGTATGGAAAATATTACCAAAATGTTAGTAGAGGTAGAGAGGGACCAGAAATGCAAGATGGATAGGTTGGAATCCCATTTCCACCTCTACCTACACTATGTCCACCACATGGACATCAAGCCTACTGATGGACATGGTGTGCCAACTCAAATTAGGAAGACTCGCACGACTGCTCAGAAGGAAGATAATAAGAGCCAGGCAAATGGAGAGAGGGAGCACCCCTAGGTGCATAAATACTTCATAGTTTCAGCTTAATGATTTGGTAGTCTATAGGCAGTAAGGCTAGGATTTGTTGGGTTAGCTTAGATATCCTTCACGCTTTGGTTTAGGGGGAAGTTTTAGTCTCTACTTTTATGTATGTTTTTTCTCAAACTGAACATGTAAGGTCTGGTTTGGTTTCCCTTGGTGGAAGACCATGACCATCCCTCGTTACTATCAACTTGTGAAACTAAGGACCCCTTGTTCTGGTTTCCTTCTAGGCAGACCAGGTTCCCCACCTTTTGTATCATAATCTTTCTAGTAATATAGATTTCTACACTCACTGACAAAAAAAAAGAAATGGAACACAATATGAAACAAAGAACACTGTATTGTAGACAACTAAAGAGGGAAAAAATATTTTGAATAATATGGATGGTGTTTAAAGACACCATTACAATACTTAAGCATGGTGTAGTGTGATCAGAAAAACACACTGCATATTGCACAACTTGATCTGCATGATATGTTGTGCAATCTCAAATCACATTCAATATGTGATAATCACCCAAGGGGTGTTATTTTATAGGCTCAATATCTAAAAGACTCCCACAAAATATATAATTTCTTGTCCACATACAACCGTTGGTGGTCAGAGTTGATTCCACAAAATCTTCTCTCTCAAGTCAACTCAACAGGAATCGATATGACCGACCGATTATCCATCCAACTCGTAGTCAATTGTAGGGTTGGTCAATCCACCACTCGACTATCTTGGACTGTTGGTCGACTTTCCAAC
Organism: Picea abies; assembly: GCA_900067695.1. Lineage (NCBI taxonomy): Eukaryota > Viridiplantae > Streptophyta > Pinopsida > Pinales > Pinaceae > Picea > Picea abies. Next base: position 12,593 of record CBVK0101053939.1, read on the forward strand.
TGACAAGCATGTCGACTACTCGACTAACTAGTGTGGTGTGTTGGTCGATCGCTTGACCAACTGCTTCCATATGTAGGTCAACCTCTCGATTGACTGAACCCAAAATATGTGTGATGAAACATTGATGATTGATGTTCCAACACCTCCCCATGAACACACAACTATGAAGGTTTAGGAGGTGAAATTACATCACTGTAACACCCCCCCATAGTTGGATATTCCTAAATCCCAAGAAAAGTGTGGATATTGATAAATATAACTTTAGTTAAATATTTGGTGAAGATATCAACAACTTGATCTTCAGTACGACAATATTCAAGAGAAACAACATCATTATGAACCACTTGTCGCAAATAGTGAGAATGGAGCTCAATATTCTTCATATTACTAGTGAGATCGGAAGAGCCATGATTTTCAGCAATGCATGGCACTTTGATTATCATAGAATATTTTAGTCGATGTCCTAACAGGAAATCCAAGCTTGTCCAAAAATTGATGAATCTAAACTACTCTACTACCTACTTAAACAACATCAAGATGTTCTACTTCTATTTTTTATAGAGAGACTACCTTATATTTATTACATGACCACACCAAAGGTTGAGTGCTATATCGAAACACATACTCATAAGTGGAATTTTGGTCATCTCTGTCGCCAACCAAGTCGGAGTCAGTGAAGCCAACTAGTGAATCTGAACTACGACAATATTTGATACCAAATTGAGTGGTACCTTTCAGATATTTAACAATGTGTTTGATTAATTTCTAGTGGCTTTCTCTAGGATCCTCCATGAACTAAGAAACCACACTAAAAATAAAGTAGATATCTAGTTGACTATGAGTAAGATAAATAAGACTGTCAACCAATTTTCAATAGAGAGTATCATTGACAATCAATGTTTGAGAGGTTTTAGTAATCTTCGTCAAGAATGAAAAGGAGTGGTACAAGACTTGCAATAATCCATGTTAAAACATTGCAATAGATCCATTACATATTTAGAATAAGAAATAAAAAAACCATCACACGGTAGTAATACTTGAAGACCCAAAAAATAATGTAAAGTGCTAAGATCTGTGATGTCAAATGAGTCAATGAGTTGTTTCTTTAATCTATGAAGCTTCAAACTATGAAGCAGGTTCTTGAGTGAACATACCAAACTGAAATGCATCAAAATGCATAGTGTTTGTTCCGTATAAATTTGTTCAGATAGGTTACCATGAATAAAGGAACTCTTTACATCCATCTGATGAATCTGCAATCCAAAATGAGCGACAAGGGAAAGAATAAATCGTACTGAATTCATATTTACAACAAGGGAAATTTTTTTAGTGTAGTTGATTATTTCTTGTTGATAAAACACCTTCATGGAAATGTATGATTTATGTCACTGAAAAATACTGTTAGAGGTGAATTTGGCCTTGTAGACCCATCGACAATTTAAAATGTTATTTCCATGAGGTCGGGCAACCAAGTCCAAGGTTTGATTATTCAACAAGGAATCAATCTTAGTATTCATGGCCTATTCCCATTCAAGTCATCCCTGAACATCAAAGTAGGTAACAGGATTAGAATTTTTAAGGATGTGAGTCATGAGGGAAATGATGGCATGTTTCTTTTGAGTTCAAGTCTTTCGTCCAGGATGCATCTCCAACGGCCTCAATTGTGTTGGAATCCTAGCGGGTCATACAAGAAATATGTGATTTGTAGTTCATTTTAGTAGGTTGATCATAAGTCGAAGGTTCTATAGTTGGTGAGCCATTTGAATCAAAATACATCGAACTAGTTAGCTTAGATATCGATGGTTGAGTCAAAATAGCAACAAGGTACGATGAACCTGTCGAAGGAATGAATAGAGGAGTAGAACAACTAGTGTGAGAGATATCATCAAAGGGAGCATCCTACAAAAATACAGAGGAGGCATTCAACAAGTTGACTATGGAAGAATTCTTATCAAACCAAACAATTCATTGGATAATAATATCTCGTCAGATAGGATCAAACAAATGATAATATTTTGAATCTTCAAAGTGTCCTTTCATGATGCAAGCATGACTGTTTTCATCCAATTTCCTTCGATAATCATTAGAAATGTGAGCCTAGACAACACATCCAAACACATGGAGATGTCCAGCATAAGGTTTCTTCCCATACCATTGTTCGAATGGAGTAATGGAAGGAACAAATCGAATTGAGATGTGATTGAGTGGATAATTGACACAATACACCACTTCAATGTTGAAGTGAGGAGGAAGGTCTTTATCCTGCAGAAGACATCTAACCATTTTGACTAATGTTTAATTATTGCATTTTGCAACTCCATTTTAGTGATGTGTGTGAGGAATCGACCTCTACCAGTCAATACCATATAGAAGTAGGAATTATTCAAAGGGTTGATTGACATATTCACCACCATTTTTTGATCTCAATCACTTAATGGTTCAATTCCATTTATTTTCAACGAAGGCTTGGAATTCTTTGAACTTCTCAAAGACAAGATTTTTATTCACTAG
>CBVK0101053940.1:0-10001 GCA_900067695.1 Picea abies
ATATATATATATATTACAACATATCTATATGCACTAATATTGCATCACTAACATTCTCATGAATGCATATGCATTCCATTTTCCTATACTATGTATGGTTTTCCAACATGACATAACACAAGTGTTGCTACAGTAAGTGTAGCAACCTCTTTCTTTATGTATCACTTTTCTTTTTTGTTCCTATAAGACCTCAATCCTTCCTAAATTCATGTATCCTTTTTTCTCTTACTAAGCACTTTTCCATCTAAACTATTATTGATTAGTTTTATATTTCAGCCATATAATATGTTGATATGAACTTTATCCTTAATTATTTCCTGGATCCATCTGACCAACACATGCATGGCCAAATTACATTTCCAACCATACTCTCATATTGGATTTATATATTCAACTTCTATTTACTCTTCTAGACCAAACCAATTCAACCTTTCCTTGATTGAACATATCAGCCCTTCTAGTTTCTTGCACCATTCTCTTCTCTTTTCTTAGACACCCAGCCTCAAACATAACCTACATAGTCAATTCTCCATCATGTTGCAATGCTACCCAAATGTTTCTTTTCCCAATTGAGATGGTTTCTCTTAAAATTTTATTTCTTTTGCATTCGATACCAAGCATAGAATCATTGTTTTTCTTCATGGTTCCTTATTCGTTTCTTTTCAGAAAAATAATCTCCATTTTTTAATCCTTTTGGATTTACATCCCAATGTGCCATGTCAATGCACTCATCTCTTTGGAATGTTCTCAACATTCATTTTCATTGTTGTCACAGCTCCTTGAATGTTGCAGAAGACTCTGTATAACTTGGTATCCATATAATGGTACCTTTCCACTATCTTAAATTAATCATGAACTTCATCCAGTCTCTAATGCACTTAGATTTGAGTAATTCCTCTGCTAGGAGTTTGATTGCACCATTCTAGATCTAATATGCACATAATATATTGATGTGTGCATCTGCCGACACTCTTTACTTATATGTACCTTCATTTATTTACCCTTGAAGTGGTGATATCCATACCATGCTTCCACTGTGCTAATATGATAACCATGATGGAACTACTACCCCCAAACTATGTGATTGTTCCTTGGATATGTTATCCTTATCTCTAATATTATACTGTGTGTTCCTTTATTAAATGACCGACATCTTGACATATCAATTCTTTTTTTTTTAAATGTTCTTCCCATAATGCACTGCCTTATATGTACATTGGCTTCTTTGGGAGTGATGTAATTTCACTAATTCATTCACTACATGATATATTCTTATGTCCAGATTCCATTGAGAAGTTTGATTAACATGAGTGGATTTCATGTAGTGGCTTCCCAATACTTTATGGTTGCACCCAGATTCATACCTTAACATTCTTCAGTATTGAACTTTGATCATCTTATGAAAGATTATTTTCATAGCATTCTTTCCTTGAGTACCTTTGCTTATCTTTAACCAAATTTCAACCCTCTACTCTTTTATGAAAACCATCTATCCACACTTCAATGGTCTCAACTTCATGCATATCCATTCCTCTTAAGTTATCATGAAACATGAAACATTGGTGATCTCTTTCTTACTCATCATTAAGTTATCATGAAACATGAAACATTGGTGATCTCTTTCTTACTCATCATTCCCAAATAGGATGCATATTTTTCATCTTGAATCCATTTGCAAATCATAGTTCCATTGAAAGTATTTTATATTACTCATTGAGTATAGACATCTTCATCCAGTAGCTTCCTCAAGCAATCATTCCACATTTTGAATAAATGACCCTGCCCTATTACTCATACCTGAAGATTCCACTTTTCTAAATACAATTTGCTATGCTTTATCATCAACCTTAATATCTACTTGCAATAGATTTATTATAAAATATAACAATTCAAAAAAATATGGTTAAAGCAAGCATACAACCACAATATGTAATTCTGGTAACATGTGCACAATTTTTCCCCTTCATGGTTATTGTTAGCACATAGGATTTATAGGGGTCAAAATATTTCAAATTTTTTAAATTTGTTAGCTTAGTCAATAAAGGAGACCATTGGTATTTGTTAGTCATATGGTCAGTCTTTCTTGTATGAGTCATTCATTTAAGCTTCTAGGTTTGAGTCATAGGGTCAAGTTACTAAAGGTTTTTGAGTCATGTCTTATGTCAATAAATCATGTTTTTATTGTATCTTAAGTCATGAAAGTTGATTAAAGTCCATTTTGGAAGCCTTGGTGTCATGATGGTGGTTTTCATCATTAGAATAAAGGGAAAGTATTGGTTATATATCTTTGTTTTAAAGGTCATTATCATCAAGTGTTATGTCCCAAAAAGGTGTACAAAGGATTGTCATGTCACATATGATTGTTTGGGAGTTATGTCGTGTGTCAAATCATATGTGGCCAATTCTCCTAAAAGTTCACAGTGAATCAAGAAAGTACATCTTGCACTAAATCACATATCATCATGTTTTGGAAGTGTGGAAGTTAGTTTTCTTGTTTTCAACACCATCACATCATCAAATAGATCTAAAGGGTCGTTTTCAAAAGGAGGTTTTATCATTTTATATCTTCATTTCCTTTTGCAAATAATGTGTTGTAGACTATTCCATCTCTCTACAAACTGTAATTGTGATGCAGACTGATTATTGTTGCAGACTCCTACTGCTACCAACTCTCTGTATAGGATTAATGATGGATTAACAATGTTAAAGACTGACTGGTTTGGGTTTTTTGCAAACAAGGAGCGAGCCCTATATACAGGTACTTTGACTGATGTCTAAATTTTGTTGCTTGAATATTGATTACCATCAAACCCTTATTGTTGCAAACTTTTGGTTTGTTGCAACCTGTTTGATATCATTCGTGCTGCAAACTCCTTTACTTGGTCAATGTCCATAGTCCTTTTATATTAAACTTTATTCAGAACCAAGATTCTTATTTTCATGTCAAATATATCAATTTCAGCCTTTTCTTACACCCATAGATCTATTTGCTACAAATTCCCGTTAGTGCTACGAACTGTATTCATTGTATACACTACTAATTGAATGCGCTACGAAACCTCTATTTTCTCATTTGATAAAACCCTAGTTGATTGTTTTTTCACCTAGGTATGAAATATCATCTCATTCAAAATCATATTACTTTCCATACTTGTGAATTTGCAAACCCTTTTGACTACAACCCTATTCTAAAATCTATTTGTTGCAAACTTCATTTGTGTGCTGGAAATTATTTGTTTTACATAGTTTCCCGAATTTGACATGTGTTGAGGTTTTACTTAGTTTTGGGTTGTCTTCCTCTCCTTCCATGTCTTATTTTAGCCTTATTTCAGTTTTAGTAGCATTGCTTTAGCATAACTCTTTTTTCAAAAAACCCTATTTTTGCAAGTATCAAGCAGCCAAAACCTGATTTATCAGTTTTCATCATTAGCTAGTAGAAACCATTATCAGAAGAAAGAGGGTTTAGACTAAGTTGTCATGGACGGTCAACAAGGTAAGAAAATTCATAAAGGATGATAAATTGTCAGGGATGAGCTCCATGACCTAGAGCTAATAAACTCAGACTCATTTTTCAAAGAGGCATTTTAGAGAGTGGGATTCTTGGTTTTTTGTGAGAAGATGCAGAGAGGAAATCTTGAGGTTGCCAAGTAGTTTTCACTGAGTTTCAATGGGAAAAAGACTAAAGTTGGTAAAATGGAGTTTGATGTTTCAGAATAGTCTATTTTTACAGCCACAGAGATATCAATTCATGGAGAAAGTTGGTTTAAGGACATGACCCTGAATTTTGCATTTTCTAAGGAAATCTTAAAACCTGAATATCAATAAGATAACCTATCCAAGGGAGTGCCAAGAAATCATATGCTGGAGTATTTTGATAAAATTCTCAGAGTCGTTCATAGGTATTTTACTTGTGAAGGTAGGTTTAATATGGTCTATCAATACCATATTAGACTATTGGTGCACTTTACTAGAGAAGAGCCCTTGAATCTACCCTTATACCTGTTCAGAATCCTTGGGAAGATGTCAGATGGAGTTCAGGCCAAGACTAAGCAGGTGGATACCAGTGTCTTTCATTCTGGTCTGATCAAAATGCTAGTGTTAGAAGAGTTGAAGAATACCAATACTGATTGGGATGCTTTCCTAGCTGCATCAGGGTTTCATCTAGATGGTGTTCATACACCACAATCAAAGAGATAGACACCTATTTCTATTGAAAAGACTGTGCATTTAGAGTCCACTTTAAAGAGGAAGATGACTAAAAATGATGATTCCTTGTAACATCCCGGTTTTAACCCTTATGAACTAGAATGTATTATGTAATTATGACTTAGGTTAATGAGCCGGTAAAGTCAAAAAGGGGGCAGAGTGACTAGGAAATGTAATACTTAATATACATTAATAAAAATACACCGTTGGTTGCAAGACGGACAAGGACAAAAGAGATAGAGGTCCATGATTCCACGAGAGAGGTGGCTTGAGGGGATAAGTTTGTTTATTATTATTTTATTTACCCATAATTGATTTTCTGGAGAAATGTGGTTACATGGGCTTCTTGGGGGAGGCCATTTGGTTCTTGGTTCTTGTGATTATATAAACATTCCTTGGGGGTTGCTTGGGTTCACTTATTTTCCTAGGTGCACTTCTTCTCCCTGGTTCTTCTTCCTCTTCTTCTTCCTTCACTCCGGTTGAATTTTTGTGCTCTTGGTCTGAGCATGGATATGAATGGTTGCATGAGGATGGCTCTGGGTGAAATTTGGGGGTCATTATTCCCTCGGTTCATCTTCTTCCCCTTGTTCTCTTGTTATTATTTCCACATCACTCACTCTTGCTAGTTTGTGTGCTCTTGGACTGAGCATGGAAATGAATGGCAGGAAGAGGAGAGCCATTGATGAATGGTTGTAATAATTAATGATCATTCCCGAAGGGAATGGATGCCTATTTGCATGATCTTGATGGTAGTTCGGATAGAATTGTCCACAGTTGCGAGTCATGAGAGTCCCAGCATGGAGATTCTTGACTTGAAGCACTAGAGCCCTAGAAGGAGATGGGTAGCCTAAGGAACTGCATAGAAGTGAAGGGGGTCCATTCTCTTGGGGTTGTGCAGGATGGTTAGAAGAGATCTATTGTAATTTGGATTGATGTGAGTGATGAAAGTCCTATGATAGCTAGAGTGTTGAGAGGCCTGTTATTTATGAGACTGAGGTAAGTTTAGATAGAACTGTCCATAGGTGAGAATCCTTGGAGTTTTCAGTAAGGATATTTCCTGACCAGTAGCACTAGATCCCTAGAGATAAATGGAATAGCCTCAGGGACTACATGGAAGAGAAAGGTTTTCCTTTCTTTGGGTTGTTTAGGATGAGGGGGAAAGAGAGCTGGAAATTAGGATTTACTGTGTGGTTGGGAAACCTGAGAGCTAGTTAACCAATTGTTGTGTGTTTTAGATTTGGCCTAGGACCCGTTCTTGTGGATTCATAGACTTGGATCTGGGTTGACTTGTTGTTGAGAGTAAAAGAACAACAGTTTCTATGGTTGGGAGGAACATCCTTGGTATGCAACCAGTTGGTGAACATTTACTTGCAAAGATAAGTGATCTCTGTGTTTTCTATGTAATGTTTATTTCCACTGCGTATTTAACTATCTATGAGATATGTACTTATAATGTCCATGTTTGTTGTTTATTTTTTGTGCATGGTACGTTGTTTAGCTATTTTATGATGTAGCATGGATATTGTCCTATGCATGTGATTTTCATGCCGCTAAAATTGTTGAACAGTCCTTTGATTTTGATATAAGATCAGAGAACAGAGTCCTTGGACTATAGCGTGCCTCGCCTGCTAGTGGTTGGGTGTGTTGCAGTCGGATTAAGTGGCGTAGCCCAGCCTGTGAGTGGTTGGTTATGTTATATATTGGTATCAGAGAAAGGTTGAAACACGGGGCCGGTATGGGTTAGATATGTTGGTCAGAGTCTTGTGGTTGAGATCGATTTATGACCTTGAAGTCGAAAATATCAGGAGGAATGGCATTGCAAAGTCCTCGCATAAGCTATAATGTCAGAGCTCCTTTGTAAGGGATTGAAGGATCATGACCTCCCATTTCAAATTAGGGAACGATCACCACCATGGGATCAATTTTATATTTGGATCATTGGATTTGTTTAGGAGAAGACAGATCCTTCGCAGTTGTTGGATATGGAGAAGGTGTGGGGTCGTTAAGCACCGAAGTCCTTCGGACTTCATTGGTTTGGAAAATTTTAATTCTTTGATGGAAAGGAGGTAAAATCCTTGAAGTTCCGAAGTCCTAGAGTGAATCTACGTTGTAGATCACTGGAAGGATTACTTGACCATTGGATTTTTTCAAGGACAGACATGGTTCGTTGGATTAGGCATAGATCAGAAGGTGAGGCATAGTGGAGAAGATCAGTTCCCAGCCATCAAATATTCACATGGTTGAGTGTGAGCCGTAGATATCACAGTAGTTCAAAGGTTTGACACTTCGGGAGAAGCGATTCCTTAAGCCGCCGGGAAGAAAATCTCACGAAGTCCCGAACTCTGAAGAAAATCATGACCGTCTGTTGTCTGGGACGTGTGTCTATAGATTATCAAGTATTCCAAATTTGAGAGTTTTAGTCCTTATGTCACTTGGAGAATTTTTCTCAGAAGTCCTGAATTCTAAAGTCAATATGGACCATTCGCGGTTAGGGGAAACATGTCCACATATTAGCGATTGTTCATAAGTTTAGCGTTCAGAGGAATTGTTTGATGAGTTGAAAAATCATCTAAAACCCGAAGCCTCGAAGTGTCGTAGTCCTAAAACTTCGGAGAAGCATAGTTAAGAAGATTGTAGGTTCGGTAGATTTGTAATGTTATGTGGTGAATTCCCCCAAGGCCTGAAATCCCAAAGCTCCAAAGAGTGATAGATCAGGAGTCTTCTAGTTCAGCGTTCGAGAGTTTTGAGGTGTATGGTAGAAGAAAATTCAGAAGCCCAAAGTTATGAAGTGTGTAAGGACAATTAGTCTCAATGTTTGATTAATTTATGACCATTGATCTCGTTGAAGCCTCTAGATGGGATGGGATTGTCCAATCGATGGGATATCAAATCTCGATTGTCCGATCTGCTAGTAGATTCGTTGGAAGGGCTTCAACGAAGCTTAACTCTGGTAGAAATCAAAGATTAAAGAGGGAGAATAGACGAAGTCTGAAGTCTGGAGGACTTGGTCTCCACACCGGTCTCATGATAAGGTAAAGGGGCTCTTTATAGGCGCGAAGGGCCTAGAAGTGAATAATCCCTCAGACATTATGTTCAAAAGAGGTCATGTGTAGTGAATAAAGAGAAAAGTGCTAGAGGAAGGAGCTAAAGAATTAATAATCCCATGTTTTTGAGTCGTGGTCACATGGGAATTGGATTGAAGGAAGGTACTATGCATAATTTGTATTATGTACTGTTTTAAAGGGGGTGGTGGAATTTTTCGACAAAATACTATTGCAAAACAAGAGAAAAAGGGTTGAAAGTGGTTTTGTTTTTCTAGAAGCCCTAACTTTCATCTTAGATATCTGATTGGGGAAAGATTACAATCGTTGGGAAGTTGATCCGAAGGAGAATGACATGGAATCATTCTATTTTGGATAATTTTATAATTCATATAATTTTCTTCATGAATTAAACTAAAAAGGTACCTGTAAATTTAATTGACAATTTTTGTATGATATGTATAATTCTAACAAGATGGTTGCTTGCAGGTTTGTCGGGATTGGAGGTATAATCAGGTCAATTCCATTCTAGGGTCAGATGTTAGGGTCATGGAGGCATGATAGATATTACATAAGTTAGATGAGGAAATCAAGAGCTACAGAGAAATTAATGAAAGTGGACAAAAAACTCAAGAATAGTGGAACAAAAATATTAGTCAACAACTACAGGATCTGAATAAAATGCAGGTACAAAAAAAGCAAGAGTCCTCACATAGGATATGAAGCTAGCAGGTTAAATATGTCATGGATGGGAATAAAAAGAAAAGTAAGGCTCCATGCAGGTTAAATATGTCATGGATGGGAATAAAAAGAAAAGTAAGGCTCCATGGGCTTGAAGGTAGAATGTGTAGACAATTGCAAATCTTAAGTGTGAAAGAAATCCACTTCTGATATCAGAGTTCACAGTGGAAACAGGATGCCAATGCAGAGAATTGGGAATTCTCTCTCACTTGAAAAGTGTCACTAGGTGAAAATGGACTTCCATTTGGAAATGGTATTAAGTGTGAAAGGCGTGGTTTCACAGGGAAATGTTAATGAACTAACCTAATGGACAACTAGGAGTAATAGTATTTGAATCCAAAGTGTTGTGATAGTAGAGTGATGGAATGTTTGAGCTACTTCATTCCAGGGTACTGGAATGTCTCATAAAGGTAATTTGGGCATGACTACCAAAGGGGAGTTGTTGCAATTTGAGTACACTGGTTGGATTGCAGAATGACCAAGTGGAGCTTGGATGGAAAGTATTCATACCATGGAATAATAGTGTAGATGAGAAGAATGGGAGAACGCAAGGAAGCAAGGATCTGAAGGAGTTCAAGGACAACCACATACAACATAAATAGATAAATAAATAAGTGAATTAAACAAAAATTCACTAGAGTGCATGAGGCATACAATGAAGTTAAATTGCATATGCATTAATAGGCATGTTGACAGTGAATTTTGGGTGCATATGGATGTGTAATTTTGCATATGCACATGCTTGGATATGCATATAACATGCTTGTGAACTTAGAATAGTATATTATAATGAAATAATAATGTCATGGGAAATGAGTACGACTAATCATGGATTATGTATTCAGGAAAAATGATATAGCAGGGTTAAAGATGTAGATGTTGTTGTTTCTTATGATTTGCATCTAGGTGAAGACCCATGAGGATGGTATGAATGGTGATCAGAATGATGAAGGATGAAGTCTGTGAGCTTCTAAAAATATCAGGTGGTCAGATAGCAACAAGTAGGTTGATGACAACCAGGCAGGTATGCATTTAGTTTATGTTGATGCACACATGTTGAAGGGGATTGAGGTAAGAATTCCCTCGGTTAATTTTCAATATTTAAATTGATATGTAATGGCCAAAGGCCTAGAGTATGTAAATTTTCATGATGCTAGAATGCATTTAGATAAAATATTGGTTGCATATTATGTTATGATTTGTTATGGGATCATAATCGGGTTAATTCAGGAGACATACTCCTTCTATAACAATGAATATCCATAGAGCAAGTCATATGTGAAACCATAATATGGTTGGATATGGAAGGGATATAGCGCTATGTTAGTGCTCAATGGTATCTACTATATATTTGATGTTTGGACTGCAACCTCTTTTCCAACACTGAAGAGCACTTAAGGATTATATTCTTGGTGTTTTTCTTGGGTGGAAAAGGAAGGTATCCAAATATTCAAGCAAGCAGTAGGAAGTTCATGGATGATGTGTTGAGGCATTGGCCAGAATTTCCAACTCATCATGGTGGAATGCATGACATAGTTATGTGGTATTATGTATTCAATGCATGGATGCACTGTATATATGTGGCCATGGGTATTGGTACATAGATTTTTATTTTATTTAATAATTAATTGTTGCATTATGAAAATCTTATGGTGATAAGAATAAATAATGATGGATAGATGCATTATATTTAATATAAATACTAGTTGAAGGTCATTGGATTATTTTTGTTACAATTCCAAGATCAGTTTTGGAGATATTAAAAATGTTACAAGTGATAATACATGAATCATTGAATGCATTGGGTGAATGCATGTATATATGATATAACATAGAAATGATTATGATAACAACTGAAATGATGTGAGTATTGCTAACTCATGAAGTTGAAAACCCTTCAGGAACTGTTAGCTATTACAACAAGAAAGTTGCAGGCTAAAGAAGCTACATAATGATTATGCTAACAGCTGAAATGATCTTAGTATTGCTAACTCATGAAGTTGAAAACCCTTC
>CBVK0101053950.1:0-14202 GCA_900067695.1 Picea abies
GGAAACCCAAATGGGAGAAAACCACATAATGCTTTTCTTATATATCAAAATAATACATTCATTGGAAGAACCAAATTCCAAATTCTCTAACTGCAACTGGAAGGAGGCTATGACCCCCTATTTATAGGCTCCAACTTGAAGAAAGCTACAACTCCTTGAATTGTCTGGCTCCAACCAAAAGGAGGATAAAACCCCTTGATTCTTAATGTCCAACCTGAAGAAAGCTCCAAATACCTGTGTTCTCTAGCACCAATCATAAGGAGGCTATGACCCCCTTTCCTTACCCTGTCCCTCACCCTGAAATATAAGTGTAGACCAAACTTTCACTACCATTGATACTTTCGTTGCCTCTGATAATCAATCTGTCATCCAACCTGTCACTATCACATAAACCTATAAATGATCAACCTTTAACTTGTCACTGTCACATCAACATGTAACTAATCAACCTGTAACCTGTCACTGTCACATCAACCTAGAACTGATCAACCTGTAACCTATCAATATCACATCAACCTGTAACTGATCAACCTGTAACCTGCCACTATCCCTGTAAATGTCTCTTCTACTGATGTGTCAACCAGATCTACTCATATAGACCACATCAACATCAAGCATCCAATCCTTGTATCACAATGTACCTCAAGCTTTCATCATACCATATACCATAAGATATGCCTCAAACATATGCCAATATCATAAATATGTGCTTCTAACAATGAACTGTAACAACCATATAAAATGTACTAGTGATATGTCTTAAGAATGTATCAATGACACCAAAGCATAGACTTCAACCATATGCAACCATAAACCAAAAGGGACTCCAAAACATGCCTCAAGCATGTGTCATATCATCCAAGATAAACACACATATAGAACATACCTCTAATCTTGTATACATTCTGTTGCATCAGATAATAGATAAGTAAACCAACCTGGTCATCAACAATCTGGTACAAGCATCTCTTCACATCCTTTCACAATATTTTCAAATATCCATGACTTCCTTCACTACTACCCACAGATATCCCCAATTTTATCCACTGCAACCCATGTACATCTGCGCCCTTATGACTTACAACCCACATATACCTTAGAAACTAGGGTTACTCAAATTTCCTTCAACTTCAAGACTTTCACCTTCAACCTTCCTTCGTAACTTCAGACTTGCTACCTCAGACTCAACCTCACATTCGCTAATAGACCAAAAGTTCTTCACAATATAGATAATCAATAGAGATGCATGTGAATTGTACATATGAAATACTCCTTGAGGGGTATTTATACTTTTTCTAAGTAATGTATTTCCTTGCTTTAGGGTTTTCTTTTTACAACCACTTTACCCTTTCATTAATTGACTTCTAACTAACTAGGGGCTTCTAAATTCACAAGGCCATAACTCCTCAACCATGAGGAACCACGTGGTGTACCACCTATCACCATAAATGGAATGATGAGGACTATCCAACCATGAGTGAGTTACCTACATTTGCACCATCCTTCATGACCTTTTTCCTTGATCAACTACGAGTTCCATAAGCACACCTTTGGGGATATTGGACTTCTTCAAGGGTTGGCATCAATTACAACCAATCTTTCAACAATGAACGGCAATGCAACTATAGGATATGGATAAGAAAAAGGTTGTGCATGATAACATATGGGTTACCACTTGTCGCTTGGAACAAAATTGAAGAGATGAATGCCTTGTGCTCCCAAATTATGTGGCAACGAGCGCACTCAGTCCTTTTTCATCTGGGAAGATGGAATAGTGTGAAATATATAGAAAATGGGGCCATGTTCCACCCCGCTTCTCAACCTTATAGAAGTACTATACGAAGAATCATAATCCATTCTACAATTTATGTAGATTCGTTAGGGATGATTTTAATATATTGTGCTCATTCTAGTTAATACAAGATAATACCCGTGATGCATTTCAAGTACATGAAGAGTAGAAAGGTGGTGAGCATTGTGGTGTGAAAAGAGTCAGATACCAATGAGTTCCCTGAGGTGGATATGGGAGAATTCACAACCAAGGTTATGGCAGAGGAGAAGGTAGACCCTCACATATTTTAATTGTAGTGGGATAGGTGATGTCTCACAATTTTGTACCAAATCGCATGTGCTCTGTGCATATTTTTACAGTCCTAAACATGCTACCGAAGTATTTCCTAACACATTGAAGAAGTGGGAGGAAAAAATGAACAATTGTAACATGGTGCATGCCGAGACATACGAGAAGAAGAAGAAGAATGAGGAGGCTGACATCTAGGTAGTAACCTGCATAGGGGAGAGTACAGGAGAATACTTCAATATTGGTGAAGCCTTAGGTCAAAATCCATAAGGAAATATAAGGAAATCATCTCATCCCCCTCCAAAGTTTGATGCTACTCAACAAAAGAATTTTTGTAGGATGTTCATAGAGCACTTGAAGAAGAAAGAGCGCGTGAGGAGCTCCAACGTGAAACTCAGGGATCACTTGAGGAGGATAGGATATAGGAAGAATCACAGAGGGTGACTCAAAGGTCACTGGAAGAAGCTTGGATCCATGAAGAAGTGTAACCTATGATACAAAGGTCGTTGGAAGAGGCTCATGTGCATGAAGAATTGTAGTGCGCGGTGAAAAGATCATTGGAGGAGGCTCGAATGTGTAAAGAATTCCAATGCACATCACAACATTCAATAGAGAAGGTTTTCATATAGAATAAGCTGTGATGCGCTGAGAAGAAGGCCTATGAATAACATCGCCAAGAGGAATTGCATTGTGAAGTGTGCGTAGAAATATTACATGAAATAGGTCACAAGGAAGAATCTAAAGACCAAGTAAGTTCTTTCTTGTGATGTTTTTTGCGACTGTTGAATGATCAAAAATCTACCAGTAAGTTGAATCACATGTTAGATAATTTCATGAAAGAACAAGGAATGGAGGTTTCCATATCTGCTCCATTTCCTGAAAGAGATGTATGTTAGGTCAAAAAGGAAAAGTGCACTGGTTGGGAATTTAATATGACAATAGTTATTGGTTCCTATGACATGGATGGAGTCATGTTGGATATGGGATCTGATGTGAATATTTTTCTAAATAAATCTTTTGAGGTGATGGGGAAACCAAAGCTGGTTTGGTCTAAATCTTTTGAGGTGATGGGGAAACCAAAGCTGGTTTGGTTTCCCGTCTAGCTCTTTTTGGATAATCAATAAAAGATCGACCCAATAGGCCATTTGGAGTAGGTAGAAGTCAACATAGGAGTAAAAAAAAAGGCTAACTTTGAGGTTATAGAGATTATAGGTGATTTTGATCCATACCCTACACTACTGGGTATTAACTAGGACTTTGATAATAATGCAGTGTTAAACTTGAAGTGGAGGAATATGTCCTTTGAAATAGATACCCTACGTGTGGTCATTCCATTGGATCCATATGAAGGAGATAGGTACAATGAGCAAGTGGAAGAGGAGGCATGAAGCCAAAGTCATTTAGAATATTTATAAGATCATAGGGCTCAGGGAAGATTAAATCAACCCCACCGAAAATGGAGAGTTAATGTGGAGAATTTTCAAGTCTTATGACACAGATTCTGAGGATGCCATGGATAGGTGGAAGAATAATATTTATGAAGTTTCCACTTGCAGATGCATGAGGATAACAAAAGATTTCAATGAATTGGTTCTGAGATGTGTAATGCCCCATGGTTTGATGTGATAGGGCTAGTGGACACGTTCCTTATACAAATAAATAAAATCATTCCCATGGAGCAGATACTTCAGGACATGGATGCAATGGTTCGAGGGAAACCTATGTGGTGGTGGGTGACACACTGCCTACATATTTAGATATGGGCACATGTAGTAGAGTTCATAAAGGTTCAATTCCAACCCATCACTGAATTCTAACTAGCCAATTGGTACAAGGGCATTGAGAATCCTCAGGAACACATTTCTTTCAATGAGCGATGCTGGAATTCTAAGAACATACCTCAAGCCCAATGGGTCCATTAGTTTGTCCACATGATGGAAATTGTCCCTAGAGGTTGATACATTAAGGAGGAACTCATAATAAAAATATTATTGTCCCTAGAGGTTGATACATTAAGGAGGAACTCATAATAAAAATATTTGAGTGGACCCGACATGAGTTCCCATTTTATTTCAACCTTCCATTTCACCGTAGAATATCCAGATCATAGAGAGGTACTTTGCTAGATTAAGGAATTTATTTACCATCGGTATCCAGAGGACACCACCCCTAGGGTGGTCTTCAAATACTATCATATGGTAGAAAAAATGAAAGAAGCATCACATTGCTGGAAGATTGATGTGGACAGTATTGATGACAATGAACCTTGTGGAATATAGATCAAAGAGTCAGAGGGAGAGTTTCCCAGATTACAATGTCCCAATAAAAACCAAGAAACACAATATTGAAGCTAAAGAAGTTCCCAATATGGCCATCATTGGCGATTATTGGGATAAGGAGATGGTCACTCAGGTTGTTGAACTCCTTAAGGAATATGGAGACTTGTTTCCTTATATATTTTTTGAGATGAAAGGAATTCCAAGATCATTGGGAGCTATGAAGATTCAACTCAAACCAGACACCAAACTGGTCAAGAGAAGGCCTTATTGCTTAAATCCTAAATATAAAAAAAGGTACACAAAGAACTAAATTGAAAGTTGGATGCTAAGACAATTATCCTTGTAGAGGAGTCTGATTGGATTAGTGATATGGTTGTGCAACCTAATAAGGCCAAGGAAATTTTCATATGTGTCAATCTAAGGAGTTTGAATGCAGCCTGTGTCCATGAACTTTTCCCAACACCCTTCACAAATGAGGTGCTGGAAAATGTTGGTGGTTGGGAAGACTAATCATTCATAGATAGTTTCTCTAGATATCATCAAGTTTGGATCGCAAAGAAATACTAGGAAGAAAACACCCTTTCGACCGAATGGGGGTCATTTTCATACACGGTCATACCCTTTGACCTGAAAATTTCTCCTGCAATTTTTTCCCAGATAGTGGTCGCAACCTTTAAGGAGTTTATCCACAAGTTCCTTAAGGTATACTTGGATTATTGGATTGTGTTTAGTCTATTAAAAGAACATATGAAAAATCTTCAAATAGTGATGGATTGATGCTGCCAGCTACAAATATCTTTGAATTTACATAAATGCATATTTTGTACACCCTTTGGTATATTGTTGGGAGACGTCGTGTGCAAGGATGGATTGTTGGTGGACCTAGCTAATATTGTCTCCATCTTGGATATGGTGGTCGCCGCTTTAGTTTGAGAAATGTTCACAACATTGGGTCATATAGGATACTAAATCATGGTCCCATCCATATTATGCCTAAATTGTGGCCTCATTGGAAAAGTTGTTGTGCAAGGATACTAAGTACAAGTGGAAAATGAAATGCAACAAGACTTTGATACACTCAAATAAAAATTGGTTACTGCACCATTTTTATTTTCCCTCATTAGTCGAAGATCTTCCATGTCCATGTAGATTCTTTGTCCATTGCGTTGGGAATCATTCTTGCCCAGCTGGGGGAGGGAAACATCAATCATCCGGTCTATTTTTTCATTCGAAAGTTGTTTGATGCTAAAAATAATTATATGGAAACAAAGTGCAAGGTCCTAGCCATGGTATATGCCTTGCAAAAAATTTTCCACTACTTGCTTGGGTCGACTTTCAAATTCTTCACTAATCATCTAGTGCTTAAATATTTGATCAACAAGCTAATGTTGGGTGGAATAATTTGTTGTTGGTTGTTTTTGTTCCAAGAATTTGACTTCGAAGTTGTTGTGAAACCTGGAAAACACAATGTTGGACTAGATCATTTGTCATAGATTCACACTAGGGAAGATGCTATGAGAATCGATGATGAACTCCTGGATGTGCATGTCTTCCGGGTCGAAGTCGTTCCTGATTAAATGGCCAAAATTGAAAAATTCATCATCACTATCCAGGATCCCACAAAGTATACTCCCATGCAACGTCGACAACTGGTGACCTATAGTTTTGATTATTAGTTGATTGTTAGATAGTTGTGTAAGTCGGGCACAAATGACATCATGCATCATTTTTCTTTAGAACATGAACATGACGCCATCCTATACAAGGAACATGAAGTTATTTCTAGAGGCCAAAATGCCAGTAAGGATACCACGTGCAAGGTCCTATGCTTAGGGATTTGGTGTCCCTCTCTCTTCGTAGACTGTAAAGACTACTACAAACGTTGCGACACTATCAACGTGTTGAAAATCCATGCCACAGAGATGAGCTTTTGTTGGTCCTCATGACTGCACTTGAACCCTTAGAAAAATGGGCAATAGATTTTGTTTTTCCCATTAGTCCTCCCACACATTGCACAGTGGCTCTCTACATCATTACCATGAATGAATACCTCAAAAGGTGGTTTGAAGCAACGCCAGTCAAGGATTGTACAATAGAAACAATAGCGCATTTTATTTTTGAGAATATCATCACACGATTAGTATGTCCAAGGCTGACGACGAGTGACTAGGGGTCACATTTTGTGATTGAAACTTTTCAAAAAATCACCCAAGATTTCATGATCCATCATCAGAAAAACACCCCTTATCACCCTCAATCCAATGGTACAGTGGAATATTTTACCAAAATTTTAGAAAATGCTCTAACAAAAGTTTGCAATGTGTAGTGTGATGAATGGGATCAATGCATCCCCAAAATCCTATGGGATTATCAAACAACATGAAAAAGGTTGACAAAGTGCACACCATTCAAGCTTGTCTATGGAAAATAAGTCAGCATGCCACTAGAAGTTGTTGTTCCTAGCCTCAAGGTCACCCTATCCACCCAAATGACCGATGATTGGTCTCTTTAGCACATGTTAGATGAAATAATATAACTAGAAGAAGAGTGAATGATGGTCGATTTCAGTCAAGTTGTGGAGAAATAATGAAAAAAGGCATGGCATGACCACAACGTACACTAGAAAATTCTTGAGCCTAGTTGTTTGCTATTATTATAGGACAAAAAATATTTAAACCATTCAGGCAAGCTCCACATGTGATGGTTGGGTCCTTTCCTACTAGTATACATCAGTGAAGAAGGTGTCACCAAGCCAAAAACCATACAAGGTCTGCTACTCAAGGGACTCATTAATGGAAGAAGGTTGAAGGTTTACTATGGCCTACAGGGGTTTGTCATCGTTTAAAACTTCTAGTCTAAGTTTTGAATAGAGGTAGAATATATTTAGTGTAGGTTGTACAACATGTATCATATCTCACAATCAACATAAATTACCTTTTGAAAAGAACAACATTCACATCATTCAATTAGGTGGAATATATAGACTGATAGTTCGAACATGTTTTCATATTTCCAAATCAAGTTGACGCTCTGACATAGATACAGGGTCTGGACTTGGTCTAACTATTCATGTGCATTTTGGAAGAGTTTCATGGTTATTCAATTTGTTGAAAGGGAAAGTAATTTGATCCAAATTTATAAATGGAACGAAATGGAATAAATATGTATAACAACGAAATAAATAAAGATACAATAAAACTTGATTTCTATTAATAACGAGAATATGTTGAAAGCGTAAAAATGCATACTAAAACAAACTTGTTGGAATGGTGGAAGCTTATCTCCGAGAAGAGATGTGAAGGCTACACGCATTCAAAATAAGATGGTTACAATGAGGCTCCAAAGACCTTTTTAACATAAATCATAAATGAGAAAACCCTAAAAATCCAAAAACCTAACCCTAGGATATGAAGTGCCAAAAGTCATGTGGGCCCCAATGGGGTAAGTTGGTACATCAACTTCCCGAGGTCGTAACTTTTGCATACGATCTTCATTTTAGGTGCATGATAGCTCGTTGGAAAGAACTAACCAAGGAATACACATGTTGACATAACACTCCCTCTAAATCCTATAATGTGATTGCAATGTGCCCAAATAACATTGTTTAGGGAATCAAAATGACCCCACAAGTTTAGGACCCAAAAAACTAAGAAAAAACCGCCAACATGAAAACTGTTCTTTGAGTCAGTGGAATAGGTGGGTGGCCACCGATATCCACCTATATTAGTCCTCCCCCCTTAGGAATAAATGGTATCTACTACATTGGGTGCCTCCATCAAATGGGGAAATTTTTGCTGAACTTGGCCTTGACTGAGCCACTTGCCTTGGTGCAGGAGTTTCCCTACTTTGAAAGCCCGATAAAGATAGATCCTCTATTATTGATTTCCTTCAATCTAAGTGTCCCTTATATTATCAATGGATTCCTGTTCCATTTAGTTAGGGTTTAGATCTATTTGTGTCATTTTCTTTGCAATCTATGATGTGTCCAATAGTGGTGGGAAGTATGACCGAAGGAGGTCCACATTGAACACAGGGTGCAGGCCAAGGAAGGGGTGAATACTTAGCTCAAAAGAATTGTCACCCACAACCTTGGTGATAGTGTTATAAGGTACATAGCAAAGTGCATGAATCTTTTGATGGGGTCCTATCAGGCACTCTTTCTGCAAATGAAACCATACCTTGTCTCCCACCTGAAACTTGTGTGAAACCCGATGTTGATCATGGCACTATTTGTACTTAGCATTGGCTTTTTGTAAAATATCGTTGAATTGTTGCTAAATGTGATGAATTCATTCAATAAACTTGGTGGATTTTTCAAAATCATATTGAGAATGTGATGATTCTACCTGCGTGGATGCAAGGGGTAGTGCAACATCAATGGGACCCAATGGTTGAAATCCCAACCCCACCTGAAAGGGAATATGGTCGGTTGAGGCTTGAGCCATGAAGGGATATGTTGTAGTTGTTTTGAACATAGGGGAGACTCTCATACCGTGTGCGTGGATGTTTGGAGTTTTACATGCGTAATATATGCACTATTGTTATGTTGATGACCTATGTATGGCCATCATTTTGGGGGTGGAAGGCAGTGAATTTGGTGAGCTTGGTGTCCAACAGTGACCAGAGGATGGAGTAGAATGTGGCAAGGAACTTGCTATCCCAATATGATATGATGGTATGTGGTATCCTAAAGTTTACCCACACCCATTCAAAGAAGATATTGACAATGGCCTTTGTTGTGATATTATTCTTGTAGGCTATGAGGATGACCATCTTAGAAAATCGATCAACCACCACAAAAACATAGTCATTTCCTTGCTTGGTTGAAGGAAGGCCTGACATGTAGTCCATCGAGATGGATTACCATGGCCTATCATAAGTAGGAAGAGGGGTGTATAGAGATTGCTTCTTAGTGGTTGGTTTGGAAATGGCCTAGGAAGTGAAAGACATGATATACTTGTCGATGTCCTGTCGATGTTTCAACTAGTATAAATGCTTTTGTAGTAATTCCACTGTCATTTCCATGCCAAAATGTCCTACCATCCGACTGTAGTGAGATTCCTAAATTAGTTTCAAAAACTCACTTTAAGGAACACATAGATGGCCTATATGGAATAGCAATGCATCTTGAATATGAAATTCAGTGATAGTCACACTAGTACCTAACATATAGTAAGTGGTAGTGAAGCCAAGATCACTCTTGTAGAGTTGGGGCCACTCAGATGCCTCATGGCCACATGAGTGGATAACCGTGGTTAAGGATACAAATGGAGGTTGACTAAGGTAGTCAACGACATGATTGGTGCTCCCTGTCTTATATTTGATGTTGAGATGAGACTGTTGCAATCATGTGGACCCCTTTTGATGGCGGTCGATATGTAATTTTCCTTATGTTTGCATGAATTGCAAAGGCTTGTGATTAGTGTGGATGATTGTCTCCTTCCTGAGAATTTAGTGCTTCCATTGTCAGTAGGATTGTACGATGAAATGCATTTCTTTGTCATAGGTGGGGTACTTACGGACGGAATCTGATAGTGTCTCACTTTTATATGCCACTGGATGACCGTGATGAGTGAGGACTACGCCCACAAGATAGTATGAAGTATCAGTCTCAATCTACAAAGGTTATTGCAGAACAGGTAAAGAGAGTACTGGAGATGAGCACAAGTGATGTTTCAAATCATCGAGCGCTTGTTGTCGTGACTTCCCCCACATGAAATTTTCCTTCCCACCACCCTTGGTCACTTGGTTGAGGTCCCATGAAATATGGGATAATCCCAACATGAAACTGTGATAGAAGTTGGAAATTCCTAAGAAAAATTGAATCTTGGTTAGTGTGGTTGGGGCTGGTCAGTCATGAATGACTTGGATCTTGGCTGAATCCACATGCACACCATGATCATCCACATGCATGTCGAAGGATCATTTTTCCAAGTTAGCATATAACTTGTGTTGTCACATAGTGTGAAGGACCCACTATATATGATGCAACTTTTATGCCAAATGTTTCTTGAAGATGAGGATTTTGTCTAGATATACAACCATAAAATAATTGGTGATGGGTTGCAATATATCATCCATCAATCTCATGAAATTTGTTGGAGCATTTGTCAAACAAAAGGGCATAAATAGCCATTTGAAAATACCTTCTTTGGACTTGAAAACAATCTTATATACATCAGATTGTTCTATTGGGACTTGGTGGTAGCCAGACTTCAGGTCAATCTTGCTGAAAAACTTGGTTCCCTTGAGCTGGTTAAGAAGGTCATCGATTCGGGGAATCGGGTAGTGATTCCTGAGTTGATTATGTTTAGGGATTTGTAATCAATGCAGAGTTTCCAAGTCCCATATTTATTCTATAAGAGTATAATTGGGCTCCAGTAGGGTGAGAATATGGGTCATATGTTCCTCTTTTGAAGAAAATCTTGGATATGTCACTTAATTTCTTCATTTTCTATCAATGAGTGGTGATAGACTAGCCCATTAGGTAGAGGAGCACCAAGGGTTAGATCGATTGAATGCTTGACCTAACAGTGCCATGAAACCCCGATGGATGAAGAGAAGATGTCTTTGTAGTCTTCCACGATCTTGTCCACTTGATTTTGTTGTGTAGAGGGGCCCTGTGCAAGGGCCATGGATGTGGCTGCAACCTTCTGTTCACTTTGAGAGCTAATCATGAAGAAGGAAAATTTCCTAATTTGGGAAATGACCTTCCTGCATTGCTTAGAAGAGATCAAAGAAATAGAGGTAGGTGGAGCTACCTATGGTCTCCTATACAATTGTCTACCCAAAGTAATAATAACACTATGAGGTCTAAACTCATATACAATATGTCATTTCCACAAATATGGTTGGTCTAAAAGAAAATCACAAACTTCAATGGGGGAAATATCACACAATACCTCATCCTTGAAGAGCTTGATTCCATAGGGAAGATGACATTGTTGGATGGCGTGGAGGTCTCTTCCTTGGTGGAGCAACCCGATGGTGTAGAATTGTGGGTGTGGTGTCATCGATAGGTTCAACCTCTTGAAAATCTTTGTTGAGATCGGGTTATTTTGACTTCCATTTTCAACAATGGAAATTAGTGGAGCATCCTTCACCCACATCTACAAGTGAAAAAGGCATTCACCTTCCTTTGGCTCCTCTGGTTCACTTGGCTGGACCTTGGTGGTAGTGACAGTGGAACTAGGTTCTGGGTCAATGATATGCTTCCCTTTGTGTGGATTTGATTTAGAGTTGAAAATTTCCTCTGACTCCGAGGGTTTTATCTCAGCCACCAGTGACTGATTCAAGCGACATTCATTGGTGTTATTCTAGGGGATTTTATGGAATTCACACCACTTCCCAATGTCTTTCAACTTTTGCATACGATCTTTGTTTTAGGTGCATGATAGCTCGTTGGAAAGAAATAACCAAGGAATACACATGTTGATATAACACTCCCTCTAAATCCTATAATATGATTGCAACATGCCCAAAAAACATTGTTTAGGGCATCAAAACGACCCCAAAAGTTTAGGACCCAAAAAACTAAGAAAAAACTGCCAACATGAAAACTATTCTTTGAGTCAGTGGAATAGGTGGGTGGCCACCGATATCCACCTATATCAGTCCTCCCCCCTTAGGAATAAATGGTATCTATTACATTGGGTGCCTCCATCAAATGGGGAAATGTTTGTTGAACTTGGCCTCGACTGAGCCACTTTCCTTGGTGCAGGAGTTTCCCTACTTTGACAGCCCGATAAAGATAGATCCTCTATTGTTGATTTCCTTCAATCTAAGTGTCCCTTATATTATCAATGGATTCCTATTCCATTTAGTTAGGGTTTAGATCTATTTGTTTCATCTTCTCTGTGATCTATGATGTGTCCAATAATGGTGGGAAGTATGACCGAAGGAGGTCCACATTGAACACAGGGTGCAGGCCAAAAGGAAGGGGCAAATACTTAGCTCAAAATAATTGTCAGCCACAACCTTGGTGATAGTGTTATAAGGTACATAACAAAGTGAATGAAGCTTTTGATGGGGTCATGTAAGGCACTCTTTCTACAAATGAAACCATACCTTGTCTCCCACCTAAACTTGTGTGACACCCGATGTTGATCATGGAACTGTTTGTACTTAGCATTGGATCTCTGTAAAATATCATTGAACTGTTGCTAAATGTGATGAAGTCATTCAATAAACTTGGTGGATTTTTAAACCTCATATTGAGCATGATATGATTCTACCTATGTGAATGCAAGGGGTAGTGCAACATCAATGGGACCCATTGGTTGAAATCCCAACCCCACCTGAAAGGGAATATGGTGAGTTGAGGTTTGGGCCATGAAGGGATCTGTTGTAGCTGTTTTGAACATAGGGGAGACTCTCATACCATGTGTGTGGACGTTTGGAGTTTTACATGTGTAATATATGCACTATCATTATGTTGATGACCTATGTCTGGCCATCATTTTGGGGGTGGAAGGCGGTGAATTTGGTGAGCTTGGTGTCCAACAATGACCAGAGGATGGAGTAGAATGTGCCGAGGAACTTGCTATCCCAATATGAGATGATGGTATGTGTTATCCTAAAGTGTACCCACACCCATTCAAAGAATATATTGACAATGTCCTTTATTGTGATATTATTATTATAGGCTATGAGGATGGCCATCTTAGAAAACTGATCAACCACCAAAAAAACATAGTCATTTCCTTGCTTGGTTGAAGGAAGGCTTGACATGTCATACATCGAGATGGATTCCCATGGCCTATAATAAGTAGGAAGAGGGGTGTACAGGTCTTGCTTCTTAGTGGTTGGTTTGGAAATGGCCTAGGAAGTGAAATACATGATATACTTGTCGATGTCCTATTGATGTTTCAACTAGTATAAATGATTTTGTAGTAATTCCACAGTCTTTTCCATGCCAAAACATCTTGCCATCCAACTATAGTGAGATTCCTAAATTAGTTTCAAAAAATCGCTTTAAGGAACACATAGATGGTCTATATGGAATAACAATCCATCCTGAATATGAAAGTCAGAGACAGTCACACTAGTACCTAGCATCTAGTAAGTGGTAGTGTTGTAGAGTTGGGGCCACTCAGATGCCTCATGGCCACATGAGTGGAGAACCATGGTTAAGGATACAAATGGAGGTTGACTGAGGTATTCAGGGATGCGATTGGTGCTCCTTGTCTTATATTTGATGTTGAGATGGGACTGTTGCAATCATGTGGACCACTTTTGATGGCGGTTGATCTGTAATTTTCCTTATGTTTGCATGAATTGCAAAGGCTTGTGATCAATGTGGATGATTGTGTCCTTCCCGAGAATTTAGTGCTTCCATTGTCAGTAGGATTGTACGATGGAATACATTTCTTTGTCATAGGTGGGGTACTTACGGACGACATATGATAGTGTCTCACTTTTATATGCCACTAGATGACCATGATGAGTGAGGAATGCGCCCATGAGATAGTCTGAAGTATTGGTCTCAATCTCCAAAGGTTATTATAGAGTAGGTAAAGAGAGTACTGGAGATGAGCACAAGTGATGTTTCAAATCACCGAACTCTTGTTGTTGTGACTTCCCCCACACGAAATTTTCCTTGCCACCATCCTTGGTCACTTGGCAGAGGTCCCATCCAATATGGGATAATACCAACATGAAACTATGATAGAAGTTGGAAATTCCTAAGAAAATTTGAATCTTGGTTAGTGTGGTTGGCGCTGGCCAGTCATGAATGACTTGGATCTTAGCTAAATCCATACACACACCATGCTCATCCACATGCATGTCGAAGGATCATTTTTCCAAGTTAGCATATAACTTGTGTTGTCACATAGTGTGAAG
>CBVK0101053968.1:0-14096 GCA_900067695.1 Picea abies
ATATATAGAGAAGTGTACTCTAGTGCGACCTTACAGAGCCCTTATGGTATTGTATATATAGAACTACTATGCCATAAAGTATGGTATGTTAACTAAAATATGGTGTTCTGATTTGTTTAGGGTTGAATAATTTAGATCCAAAAACTATTCATACATATAACCATGATTAAAAGTTTATCAACGATGAAAAAATATAGGATAGTGCATAGTGAATAAGTGCACTGGTATAGTAATGAATAGACTAGAGGATAGTCTTTTTCATTGTGATGGTTATGAAATATAAGTGTGCTATTATTAGATGTGACTATAGAGAGTAAATTTTAGTCTACATAACATTGCACCTATATCAAGAAAAGATAATTCTAAGCTCCAGAATATAGTAGAAATGGAATAATTACTCTGCATATAAAATTAAAGAATATTTTGAAACACCTAGTGAAACTGAAAGGAGAATTAATGACCCTAATAAAAAATATATATATTTGGTAAATTTCAGGTACATTACAAGAGGTATAAGCTAACTTCGTGAAGCTAAGTGCAAGGCTATTAAATAAAATCTAGGTTACATTGCGTTGCTGTTTTGGAATCGATTGGAATTTCCCCTGGTTGTAGACACATGTGTCCCGCATCCCCCTATTGTTACTTTGGGTGAGACTTCATCTCTTTCGCAAGTGTTTCCGAAAGGGCCAGTAGTTAAGGTTTGTTGGTGCACTATTAGAGTGAACTCTGGGTCTTCCCCTGTGCCAACAAATGGTTCTATTGCCAGGACCGAGATCTTCTTGAGGGAATGTCAAGGTGGTTTCCATCAAACATAGAGATTCAGAAGTGGATATAAGATTTTCTTTTTTGGAGTTCATAAGGAGTTATACGAGTGGTTAGCTAGATTAGCAAACACGCAGTTTGAGATGATATCTAGACCACCTATGGTTTGGACACCAGTGTTGATCAAGATAGTCAAGAGAGTCGATAAAGATGTGCCTAGAACTGTGGATATCTAGTTTGATAGCACTATTGGAGGGTATATTATTGAGTTTTCTATTGACAAAATGGAATCATATAGCCAAGCAGAGAGATATTTCTTTAATTGACCTAGAGGGAAGTTTCTACACTTTTTGAAGCTAAAGATTAAGATGCCATTGCATGAGAAGAATATCTTGAGGATACAATAATCGGTTGGATTTTAAATCTAATGTTCAAAAATTTAGACAGCGATAACGATGTAGAGGTTGGATACATGCATAGTGGGAGATCATTTAGAGAGGTTCCTCTTGTGAACCTGTTTATGCAGAGTTACAGACCATTGGCACAAGACAAAGATTTCTAGAGTGGGGAAGAAGCAGGGAGATCAGACGAAGAATATTTAGAGTACAAAAGGGCAGAGGAAGCAGAGGCTAAGGAACTTCACCGAGAAGATCCATAAACTTCAGGAACTACGCCTAGCATCGAAGTAAATATTATTACTCCTCCTTTTATTTTAACAACACTAAGTAATCAAAGTAATCAGATTAATCAGACCACTCATAACACTACTACAAGCAGTTTAGTACATACTTAGTTTGGAAAACAAGGAACGTCCATGGTAGATGAAATGAGGTTACCTATTTTCAGAGGAGATGGATCTAATGATCCTGACCAGCACTGGTTCTTATGCGAAGTTGTATGTATTATTAAGTAAGTCACCGATGAAGCTATTAAGAGGGACCAATTTAGTATTGCCTTGAGGGATCGTGCCCTAAGCTATTGTATGAAATTTTGTTCAGGATATGTACAAACTAATCCACTGAATGAAATTAAAATTGCATTGAGTTTGGATTTCAAGAAACCTAATTCGGAGTCACATTTCATTACAGAGTTAAAGGCGATCAAACATAAGGTATATGAACTTGTTTGGGAATTTGATCAGAGGTTTAAGAACTTGAGATTCCATTTAAGTTTTCAGAGCCTAGATGAACATCATAACGAATTGTTCATCATTGTCCTCCTGCCACACATTAGAGTTCCTCTCATGCAACAGAAGGTATCTTCATAGGATGAAGCATAGATATTTCTATGAAACTATAAGCAACCATTGTAGGAGAATCGAGCCCTGGTATGAGTCAAATTTTGAACCAATTAACTAGTTTATCTTTACAAGTTGAAGACATGAAGAAAGATAAAGAGAAAGAGAAAAGAAAAGACATATGGTGTATCATATCTAAACTAGAGGGTTGCGACAAAGAACATCGTCCCTTATTTAATGAATACTTGGCCTCTGGAGCCCCTAATTCCTTGAAGCATGCTACTATACCATGGTTTGAGGTATGTAGAACTAGACATCACCCTCGTGAATGTTATTATATGTAGAAATATGTCCAGACAGCTACCAATATTTATTGTACATTCTGCAAATATGTGTGGCATGATGAGAAGGATTGTAGGTCTTATGACCTCATGCATGAAAGGTCAAGGGATACATATATAATTCAAGGAGAATTACAGTCAGAAGGAAATAATGCGTAGTTCAATTCCCTAGGAAGCGGAAACTTAAACCCTCATGGTGGATTCAGAAGAAGAGGACGTGGAGGAGGTATGGGTCGAGGTCAAGGTCAGATTATTCGATATAGTTGTGCCCAAACAGGTCATTTGGCAAGGGATTTTCAAAACCCTTGTACTACTTGTAGCTATAGTAATTCATTTGATCATGTCATTGAAGACTGCCCAATATTGTTAGCTAAACTTCAAGAAATATGAGGTGGAAACCAACAAGTAAAAATAATATCAGTTGAACCTTGAAATGACGATCCTAGATCCGAGAGTCGATATCATCACTAGAGAAAGAATTGTCATAGGAAAAGATAGGGTGACTCCAGGAAAGACTACAGATGGATCATGGATTAGAAGAGTTACAAAGAAGGCACAATTGCTTCATCTGAGTAGAGAAAAACATATTTTTGAAGACACAAAGAGAGAATTTGTAGGAGAATAAGATTCTTCATCTAGGGCACAACCAGAAGTAAAGGAATGTCAAATGCCTCCAACATTTGATCATTCTAGGTAAGGAAAATAGGTAAGCAAAATGGTGGACTTCTTGTATACTTCTATCAATTTGATTAGAGATGAGAGTGTTCTATAGGAACTACAACACCCAATAAGAAAATATGAAATTTAGAGAATAGATCCTTTGCTGAGTAGAGTTATGAATCAAGTATCTAGGAAAAGGAGGAAAAATAAGGAACTGCACCTTAGTGCTCAGATTGAACACTATGACATGGAATATGTGGTCCTTGACCTCAGATCATAAGTAAATGTTATGACAAAGAAGAATTTGGAATTGATGGGAAAACCTAAGTTAATTTACTCTCCTATTAGGCTTAGGATGGCTAACTAGTAGGCATTGAGCCCCTTTGGAAGACTAGAGCATGTCCCTATGGACATCGATAGGGTAAGAACATTTTTGGACTTCAAAGTGATTGATATTGTTGATGATAGTTTCCCCTATCCTGTGTTATTAGGTATTGATTGGGATTTCAACAATCTGACTGTTGTTGACCTAGAAAATAGAGGAATGACATTCGAGGGTAATGGCCTTAAGGTCATTGCACCTTCTGATCCTAATGAAGGTCACAAATACACAGGACCTATAAGAGAAGAAGACCATGCCTACGAGATGGAGAACATCTATAAATTGGCAATAGGACAACATGATTATATTAGTTCTACAACAAATGGAAATCTAAGTTGGTGAAGTGAAAGTGCATGCTCATCAGACTCACAAGAAGCATTGGAAAATTGACAGAACATAATGTATGAATTCTCTATGCGGATGTGTGCCATATTTACCAAGGCAGTTCGTTGGATTGGCACAAAAGTAAGTAATCTTCCTACATTTGATGGCTTGAATCCTTTAGAAACATTTCTATCTGAATTTGAGAAAATTGTACTAGTACAACAAAGGATGTTGGCACTAGATTAAGCCCTGAAAGAAACACCAGCTAGAGTGTGGGGACCATAAAAGAATAACATCATAGGTTGGGTGCAATGTCGCACCTTATTGACAGTATGATTTTCAGAACAAGATGAAGGATGAGAAGTTTGATACACAGGTTAGAGTTTTCCTAAGGACCATATGCGAAGTTGTGAAGAGGCATGGAGAAACATTCCCAAGAAATAGTGAGTACATATGTTCATTAACACCATAGATACTGCACCTATTAGCTGGTATCTTCAAACAAAATTGCGCTTAGCCACTACATATTGGTATTGTATGACACATAACTTGATAGCTACATTTATATTTTAAATTCAGTACCCGACAATAAATCAAGCTTTACAAATTACAAGACAGAAGGTATTTGAGGAAGTATCTAACACCCCTTTTGAACAACAAGAAGATGAATGGATTGTGCCCCTTCAACGGTTATAGGATTTTTGTAATATTAATGCTGATGAAGATGATGAACCTAGGGATGTAAACATTGCATAAATTGAAGGACAAAGAGACATAGAAGGGCCATGGATTGAATTACCTTTTTTTTGGAAGCCTATTAAAATTAAGAAGGTTAATATTGGAACATAGCAAGAACCTAAGTTGGCTAATGTTGGAGACTATTGGGATGATGCTACTATTAGTAAGATTACAGAACTATTGCATGTGTATCAAGACTTGTTTTCAACCAAGTTCATTGACATGAAGGGAATAAAAGGGCCCATGGGAGAAATGAACATCCCTTTGAGACTAGATGCAAGGCCTATGAATAAGAGACCTTACAGACTGAATCCCAAGTACAAGCATAAGGTTAAGATTGAATTAGATAGAATGTTGAAAGAAGGAATCATAGAACCAGTTGATGGATCAACCCTATGGTGGTCCAAGATAACAAATCAGGAGAAATCATAATCCCTATGGATCTAAGGAACTTAAATGATGCATGTTTACATGATC
This sequence comes from Picea abies, assembly GCA_900067695.1. NCBI lineage: Eukaryota > Viridiplantae > Streptophyta > Pinopsida > Pinales > Pinaceae > Picea > Picea abies. The sequence continues at coordinate 4,922 of CBVK0101053968.1, forward strand.
CATTCCCTACATTATTTACTAATGAAGTCTTAGTTAATGTAAGAGGACATGAAGTCTATTGATTTACAAATTAATTTTCAGGATATCACCAGATCATAATTGCTAAGGAAGATAGACATAAGACTACATTTTCAACATAATGGGGTTATTTTTAGTACATTGTGATGCCTTTTGGGTTGAAGAACGCACCAGGCATCTTTTATAGGGTGGTGGTCAAAGCATTTAAGGATTTTTTACACAAGTTTTTGGAGGCATACTTTGATGATTGGACCATTTTTAGCCTAATGAAAGATCATATTGAGTGTTTGAGATTAATGTTAGATAAGTGCAAGCAATGTTAGATTTCCTTGAACCTGAAGAAGTGTATTTTCTTTTTACCTTTTGGAGTGTTTTTAGGACACATTGTATGTAAGAAGGGGTTGTTGGTAGATCCTTCCATGATTGCTCTCATTGTTGATCTACCTCCTCCTACTTTAGTTAGAAAGTTGTGCACTGCATTGGGACACACTAGATACTACATAAAGTACATTAAGGGGTACCCACAATTAACAACAACTATGGAGAAGCTACTAAAGAAACATATTATGTTTCAATGGACAAAGGAATGCCAACAGAGCTTCAACACACTAAAGCAGAAAATGGTCACTGTGCCTATTTTGGTTTTTCTAGATTGGAGTAAGGAATTCAATTTTCATGTCGATGCTTCATCCATTGAATTAGGAGAAGTTTTAGCACATCCATTTGTAGGATAAATTGAACACCCTACATCACTTGCTAGCAGGAAGATTTCTACATATGAAATAAATTATACTACAAATGAAAGAGAAGGCTTAACTATGGTATACATGCTGCAAAAGTCTAGACACTACTTGTTGGGAGGACATTTTAAGATGTTTACTGACCATTTTGCATTGAAGTAATTAGTCAACAAGCCAGTGTTGGGGGGAAGAATATGCAAATGGTTATTATTATTCCAGGAATATGAATTTGAAATCATGGTCAACCCACGGAGAATGAATAAGGGACCTGACCACTTATCCAGGTTGGAACATGGAGAGGAACCTACCAGTCTGGATGATAGACTACCAGATGCATAGTTGTTGGCCATCAGGAAATTCAATGATCACTTTGCCAAGATAGTCTAGTTCATGTCGAGAGGAATGGCACCTCACGAGTATATAGTCATTCAAGAGAAATAGTTGGTAGTACGTGCTGAATATTTTCAACTTATAGTTGGACATTTATACAAGATGGGACCAGATGAGATATTGAGGAGATGCATTATGGAGGCAGAAAGACCATTGGTTCTTATAGAAACACATGAAGGCATTGTAGGAAGACATTATGCAAGGAAAACAACAACGCAAAAGGTTCTCAGAGATTGTCTCTTGTACCATCTCGCTCTTGAGTGCATTGAACAAACTTATTTTGAGGACACTTGCTCACAAGTGATACAGATTATTATAGTTTTGGGCATTTGGTTATGCTTATGAGGCATTGTGAATTGATGACATGTTATTATGTTGCATTGACATAGACAAGTGATATTGACTTGACATTCCTGAGTGTACAGGATTTTGGACCTCGAGGATGCAGAGGCATCGATGGAACCCCTTGGGCATCGATGGAACCCCTTGGACTCCGGATTGAGTCGGGCAGTGAACCATTGGGGTTTGAGTGTTTTATATGTGATATCAGTGCATCTGATTAGATGATATGATATGGATATATTTATGACATGATTCGTTGATGATGTAGGCTGACAATAGCTTGCCGACTAGACTCACATGTGAATTAAAGGCGTCATGCACGACTACCATAGATGTTGAGGGAGATGTGTGGACAACATCCCTTCCACAGCGTACTATCACTCTCATCGTGGCTCGAACTGTAGGTTAACAATTACCTAGTTCGAGAAGACCCGCGATGCCATCAGAGCCGACTGGGATAGACACTCATGATGATTCTAAGGGGTGTGCAATAAGGCATGGGCCTTATTCCTTAGAGGTCCTTAGTATCCCACAAGATCACCTGATGGAGTATTGACTCCAGGGGTTTTTTATGTCTACCAAGTTAGTCAAGAGGTGAGTGGGACCCTTGGAGCACGTGGTGTGTCTTGAAGGGCACATCGCACAAGAAAAATGGAAAGAGGTGAGTGACACCCTTGGAGCACGAAGTGCACTCTAAAGGGCACATTGCGTTGTTATTTAATAATTGGATAAACCTAGATGTCCTTAGGATGACTAATGTGTTAAGGAAGATTTAAAACTTTTCCCCTAATAAAATGTCGCCTATCCTAGGAAAATAAACTCTAGGTCTAAATTATACTTGTGGTAAATTTTTTTATATATATAATAATAATAATAATAATAATGATAATCTTCATTAATCGTGTGACAAGAAGGGGGAAAAGCAATTAAATGATTTATAAAAATCTTTTGGGATAAAACTTAAAAAGGGGAAATAATTGTTTTACTATATTAGGCTAATTAAAAAAATTATTCATTAAAAAGAAAAAGGGAAAAAGGGTAAGTTTTTGCACATGCCTTTTTGAGTTTAATTAAAAAGGGGAAAGAGGGAAATATAAAATAATTAGGAAACTAGTAAAAAGAGGGAAACATAACAAGAAAGGGGAAACACTAGGAAAAAGAAGATAGTCCAACTTAGTAAGGTATCTACCATTTAAGAACTTTCTAATTTAAAGTCCACTAGTAAATTAATAAGGAGGAAAGTCATTAAAACTTGTAAAGGGATATGGGGACACCTAGGAGAGATTCTTGGAGTGCCTTTAGGTGAGTGAGGGAAATAGGGGTAATTAATGAAACGAATTTATGGAGGATTGAAGGGGATGGGTGAAACATGGACGAGGAGGATTTTTATGAATTAATTTATTAAACATTAAATAAAATGGGACTTTTGGAAAGTAAGGGACTTTGAAAATCTATATAATGGAAGGAGGAAAATGATGAGGGTCTCTTCTGTTTTGTGTAACGTTACCTTGCAAAAATATATAATTGAATGAATTACCTTGTGGGAGTTGGGATACCCATATCGGTGAGGAGTGGTAGCTCGACCTTGCGAGGCGAGCTGGGAGCTAGTTGATTCTCTGAATGGTGTGTGTAGCCCCTTTGCGGCTCGGGGGGCTAAGGGGGAAGTAGAGTACCCCTAACATTGGTTGAGAGGTACTGATGAAGTCTCATCGGTCGACAAGAGAGAGTGCCCCAAGCGCGTGGGACATCAACTCAGAGAAGGTGATTGGGCAATGATATGCTTCCTTTATTGTTGCATGGTAGATTGTTAGTATGATTTATGCTTTTAGTTTTGCATTCTTATTTGGGTACGAAAAATGATTTTCTTAGCATTCTAGTTGATGACTGAAAATTTTCCATGGCCATTAGCTCAATGTTGATTTTCCTCTGGCCTTTGATCCCTGCATGTCTTGACCGTCCTATGGTGTATTGATTGTGATGATTGTAGTTTATTTTGCCTTCGTCCCTAGCTCATCAGTCCACACCTGAGCAGTCGGCCAAGAGCCTGATCAACGGTCATTGCTTCGGCATTAATAGATCTATGGATCTCAACGCCCTACTTTTCTATGTGTGGATGATGTGCAAGGGATGTTCCTATCAGTTGTCCACCTCTGTTATTTGTCCTTGACTGATTGTTGTCTTGTGCCTTCTAGAAAAAAGAACCTCTTCGTATGGTTTTCTTGCGTCCTTGTTGGTTTATCACTGCGATCATCTCAATGAACTTCCCTATGGATCTTTGTGTTTCTCTTACTGTTCTCTGCATTTTACATTCTTGACTGTGTTTTATGCATGGACGGATAAATTTACTCTGTGTTTTATGCATTGGTGAACAATTTAAGTCTGGGTTGGATGCATTGATGAATAATTTAACTCTGCGTTATTGTGCATTGATGGATACATTAACTCTGTGTTTTATATTAATGGATAATTTATCTCTGCACTTGTAATTATGTTGGCCAATGATTAATGGTTCTCTGCAATTTAATGTAATTCATGGGTGAATCAACACTGTGATTTTACCTGTTGCCTCCACATTCTTTAGACTGAAATTTCATTAACCACTCAGCCATAGAATTGAGCTTTTCTTCTGCTTATATTTTACCTCAATAGCGATTCTCACTCAGCGAAAGATGTCGTGTTAAAACTCCACTTTGATTTATTATAAAATGAATTACTTGGCAACAAATGTTTCTTCGGCAATATAGTTTCCTTCTAGTGCATTTTGCCCAACGATCTTCCTTCTATATGATGACAGCAATGTGGTCTCCTTCTTGTGTGTCCCTGTACAACATTTTTGCTTAATTAAAGGTGATTGTGTTGATGCTTAAGACCCCCATTTTACCATTAAATGTTGATTGCGCTGCGTTCTAATTTACTTGGGCCTGTGTTTGTTTTTTTTTCACCTGGCAGAGTTTTGTTTTCTTTTTGGTCATCAATCGTTGCCCTTCTCCTGGCAATTTTTCCACTTGATTAAGGTCGCCATCCGAAGTTATTTTTAACTTCTGCATATAACCTTTAATCCCAACAAGTGACCATGCCTTTTCCACTGAGAAAACTGTGACTATTTATTCCCTCGAATTACCTCCTCTGTTTTTTTTATTCTCTGTGAAATTGAATGAACCTACCAACGTTTTTCAGCCTTCATCGACGTGTTTTTTTTATCACTGAGTGCAAGGCGTCTTTATCTCTAATTAAAGTATGTTTTCCACTAAAATTACTGTGTATTTATCACTGGAATTATAGCGTTTTATCACTAAGTCTACAACATTTGATCACTGAACTCTCAACGTTTTCTTCACTCAGTGCAGCGATTGGAATAACTCCTTTTAATTACCATGATTTGCCTTTAAAAATGACTATGTGTTTGTTTTAAATGGTGACTGTGTGACTACACTAAGTGGCAGTGATTTCCGTGTTTAAGAGGACTGCGATTTTGTTGGGTTAAAGACTAGGATTTGTCTATTGGGCTAGCGTTTGTGTCTGCCTGATTACCTATGTTTTAAATCGTTATGACAGTGGATTCTTTCTAGTGATTATTTGGATAACTATGGTAAGACATCGATCTAGTTATTTTTCTTGTCGTTTGGTTATATTGCTAATCAGGGAAGGACATGACAACTACTTACACGTAGCTATAATCATGATTCTCTCTTTTAGAAAGAGAATTATAGTGATATCCAGGTCATTCTTTAAGTTGCTAATGGTTTAGTGGATCCCGAGTTATTATCTTGAAAAGTAAATTAAATATTGTTAACATTACTAAAATATAGGCTACTGTAATATAGTTGGAACATTTGGATTTCTTACTTTAGCATTTAATTTTGCTGACCATAATGCTATTACACAATATCGTCATATATTTGTTTACACCATATTATTGACTGATTATTTTAGGCTTGTTAAACCTTAAACTGTTTAAAATTTCAGCTGGTTGTTTTAGACATCATGTCGATTTTATGCGCATCATAGATCACCTTAAATTTCTTAAGTAGTTCACCCTCTTTAGTGGACAGTGTGTAATTGTCGACAAGTTTATTGATTGGTTACATTCCTATTTTAGTCCACATTTATGATAACTTGATGATAATAGTAACATGTTAAAGTTTCACTCCTTCACCCTTAGACATCTCGCTTAACAGACAATAGGAGGCATTAGACATAGTGTTTTATTGGTGTTCTAGCCTTTATCTTGCGAAAGCTTAATGGATGAGAGTTTAGTAGATGTATCAACTAAAACCTTTAATAGCCTTCAGTTATTACGCATTTATGTTCCTAGCACCTTAGGTCGAGCGGGAAGGGGTGAATGGTCTCATCGGTACATCGCAGGTTGCCTTGTAGAATACAAGAATCCTCTAGTCCTTCGTACATTTTCTTTAAATTTGAGTGTTAGCATGCATCTCGTCGATATGTTGCATGAGTGTAATGTCCCTTTCTAAATAGGAGCTTCAGAGAGGAGGCTTAATGGTCTAAACTGCACCGTTAGACTATAGCAAGGGGCAAAGAGGGGTAAACAGGGTTACCAGAGGTCACTCGAGTCACATGTGTTATATTCGGAGAGTGACATTGAACTAAAAAGGGTTAAAAGTGTTTTTAAGTCATTATGAGATAAAAATAGAAGTCAACAGTGAATTAGGGTTTCAACACTGATTTAGGGTTTTGGAAGTCAATAATGAATTAGGGTTTCAACATGATTTAGGGTTTCAGAAAGCTATAAAGGAAGGGTCAGCGACCTAATTCATCATTATGCAGATTACGACTTGTCATTAAGGAGAAGAAGCACATCTCAGGAGAGATAGTTCAGTGTATTCCAAGAGGAAAACACCAGTTGTTTGATTTTGGTGTTGAAAGACACACCCTAGTCATGGGGAAGATCATCGAGGTCTTCCATCATTCTTCATTGTTTCCACAATGCTCCCATATTCCGGGTATTATCTTTTAGTTGCTTATTTGTATTATGGATAAGATACTTTTGTATTTTGATCTAGCAAAGTGTTGTTATTTTATTCAACTGCAGTTGCTTATTTGTATTCTGGCTAAGATCCTTTGTTTGTTGATCTAGTCGAGTATTGTCAGTTTATTTAGCCGCATTCGGCCATTTTGTAATCCACAGAGATATCATAATACAAACTTTGCGGTCCTTTGTCGCGTTTATTATTGTATGATCATTTATATGTTGTAAACCTTTGATCCCACATACACATTAGTAGTGTTTCCTAGACTAGCCAAGTCAGGAACATTACAGTGGTATCAGAGCTTTAGTCCTGCCAGCCTGTGGCTAAAGACTATGAGTGCAACAGAAGACCCAGAGGGTCGTGAACACGTAGGTGATGAATATGTCACTTACAACAGGCATCAGTCACTTACAACAGGCATCAAGAAAGAAGGCATAGGCCTAATTTTCCTCATTTTCCTCCTAGCTCAGAGGAAGAGGAAGAGGCACACAGAGAAGCAAAGAGAAGGGCAAAGTGTGAGGCTAAGCATCAGGCTGAGCGCGAGGTAGAGAGGATGCTAGGAGACATATATGAGTGACCAGAGGGAAGTGGCAAACCCCTCATAGATCCCAAGGCATCTTTCATGCAGGTTATCAACAATATGTTAGCTAGTCAACAAACCATGTCTTAGTCCTTCACACAGGTGGTTGATAGATTGGATAGAGTGGGCACGCTAGATACACAAGTCCCACATGCAGCATAGGGGAACTCAAGAGAAAGTAGTAGACCCCAGTCAACCTCTCACACATACACCTCTGTGACTAAGATTCCCAGACCCTTGTTTCCCATTTTCCATAGGGAACCCCCGTTAGAAGCATTGCCACCGATAGCACAGAGACCACCCACTCATGCTGATGACATTGCAGAGTATAGGAGGGAGTACACAGCATTGGGTCATGACTTCCATCAGGACATGACCTTAGTCAAGTACTATGGACTTAGACTCAGGAACCACCCGAGAGAGCCACAGAGGGGAGGACCACAATAGCAGTAGGGGCATAACCTCAATTTCATCTGAAAAGTTGGGAAACTCACCATCCCTTCTTTCGAAGGATCATCCAAATACACCACCAGAGCTTCGGTACAAAAGCTAGAAACATATTAGAAGCTCAACTAGATGACCGAGAAAGAGGTCATTAGTTTCACAAACTTACACTTAGAGGGTGAGGTACACGAGTGGTGGTATCATGGATTGGTGATATTGGGTCACAACCGCATCACCTCCTATAGGGAGTTTAGAGATAGGCTCATGACAGGAAGGATCCTGATATACACTTGAGGGATCTAACCCAGCTCAGAGTAACTAGCACAAGAGAGGCATTCATCACAGAGTTTCAGCTGGTAGTCATGGCAGTGACAGATATATCAGATCCCAGGTTGATCATGCTATTCACAGAAGGACTCACAGAGCCTTTGAGAGGANNCATGCCTCCCACTTTGCAGGATGCCATCCTTCACACTTCAGATCTGGGAAACTTAGTTCCAAAGACTAAAACTTTCTCCAAACCATTTGTGCCGCAGAGGGATGGAGACGAGAAGCCATTCCAGAGAGAATGGCAGGGCAAGGAGAAGTTGGATGATGAGACTAGGCAAGAGCTTATAAGGAAGAAGATTTACTTTAGCTGCAGAGATCCTTGGGTCCCAGGCCACAGGTGCATGGGCAAGGGAGAGATTCATTATATTGAGGTAGAAGCAAATAGTGTGGACAGTGAGGAGGAGGAGCAGGATAGTGGATCCACTAGTTCAGAGGAGGATTCAACACTAGCAGACAAGCAGTCGCCCCGTAGACAACCGACACCGGTAGGAGCCCATCCTCTAGGGGTCCCATAACCGCCAAAAAAGGCTAATAAGAGGAAACCAACAAAGGGAGGTATCATAGTGACCCTTTATGGTGTTCGTAGGTATGACACCCTTCGTATCAGAGGGATTATTTAGGGGGAACAAATAATATCCCTGACAGATGGTGGGGCCACCCAAAACTTCATAGACGCTTCACTAGTATTGAGACAGGCACTTTAGATAGAGGAGTTTGAGGTTTTTGATGTTGTGGTAGCAGGTGGCTACACAATGAAGTGTCTAGAGAGAGTTCCAAACTTAGAGATGAATTTAGGGAACTACACAGTGAGAGACACATTTGATGTGGTTGACCTATCAGACATAGATGTGGTGTTAGGAGTTCAGTCGATGACTACCCTAGGAAAAATCACTACCAATTACGAAACCTTGGAAATGGGATTCAAAGATCAGGATGCGAAGAAGGTTGTTCTAAGAGGTATGTCGACAGGAGCACCCATGATAGTTTTATCCAAGAGGATGGTGAGGATATTTATACATGGGGAGGTATCATATGCCACATAATTCTTGATCACTACTCAGAAGGATTGTGAAGGTTGACAACAATACCATACAGAGATCAAGAATTTATTGGGACGAAATCAACAAGTCTTTGAGGCAATTCCACCAGGGAGACCACCTGACAGGGGGTTTGAGCAGACCATTGAGTTGGAGGAGGGGGCCAAACCTATGATCACCCCCCCCCCTATCATCATCCTAGCAGGTTCAAGGATGAGATAGAGAAGGAAATCAAGGAATTGTTGGCGATGGGAGACATTAGACTGATCAACATCCCATTTGATTCTTCAGTTGTCTTAGTTC
>CBVK0101053972.1:0-13551 GCA_900067695.1 Picea abies
CAAGTAGTTAGAAAATCTCTTCTTAAAAAGGGAAGAGAGGCTTCATAAAAGGGCCAATATTTAGTATTGTCAGAGTGGCAAGGAAGAAGAAATTACAACCATGGATACACAATCAAGCTTATGATCAAAATAAATAAATCTCTATCTTCTCCATTTTTTTATTATTATATTCAAAAGTCCACTTCTGGATATGTGTTTTAATTCATCACCGGACCATTGGTTTGGTTGTGTAAGAAACAAAATGTAGTGTCTTTGTCAACTAAAAAAGAAGAGTATCATGACATCGTTAATGTTGGAATAGAGGCAGTTTGGATTCACAAATTCTTGGGTGAACTTCTCTTTCCTATACAAACCTAGAATAGAGTCTATTGTGATAATCAGAGGACAATTTGAGTTACTAACAATCCCATTTCTCACAACAGAATGAAGCATGTCGAACTACATACTCACTATTTTAGATAGTTGGTTCAGGAAAAGGTTGTCACACTTGTTTACTACAACACCAATGATCAAATTACTGATATCTTTACCAAACCATTGGTTGGAGAAAATTTTATCAAGCTATATAATATGTTTGGGCTTCAGGAAGATGCAATTTTTTTTTTGGGGGGGGGAGTCTTGTTGACTTAATTTCACCTCTTGAATCTTCGGAGTCACATGCTGAATGGGGGGTGTGTTGGAACCTTAGGTTCTAATGGTTCATGACACTTCTCTTAGAATCAATCGGTCGAGCAACAACTGGAAATAGTTGATAAAAAAATCAACCAAAACCTCACAACAATTGGTCGAGTAGTTGACTAGCCTATTGGTCGACTAGTTGAATAATAATCGAAGATAGTAGTTGACTAGCCTATTGGTCGACTAGTTGAATAATAATCGAAGATAGTCTGTCGGTGGATCAACCAGTTGAGAAATAAACTGGGATTTGGATGCATTGATGTTTTGGTTGAGTATCTTTGGTGATCCAACTATATAGTGTGGATTTGACGGAGTCAAAGTTATGACCTTTGATGGTTGTATGTGGAAAAGATATTTCTGATTCCAAGGAAGTTGGTTAGATATCAAGGCAATAAATAGCATACTTGATGGGTAATTTTCATATGTCAATTATGTTGAACATGGTGGGGATTTTGAATATACATTGTGATTTTCTTATCACAATGCACTGTGCTTAAGTGTTTTAACAATGTCTTCAGACACCACCATTTTTCTTTGAATTTATTCCTCTTCAACTATCCACAGTTCTATTTATTTGTTTTGTAATTAGGTTACACCGAATCCCGAACATCTAATGAATGTGAAATTGATGATAGCTCATACTCAATTTGATATTGGTAAAGAATTTGGAACCCTAAAGGTGGTTTAAGAAATCAATAATCTATGGTAGAGGATAATGGTTTTTGACATTGATCTTATTGGGAGCATTATTATCTATGGCCTAACTCCATTCCTATGATTATTTATTAGGAACAATGAAATAAGGGGAACCACAAGGGAAATACATATGTTGGATATGGGCAGACTTAATAAGGGATTGAATTTGGCATTCCACTTCAACATATTTAAAGGGAGATAATTGGTATGTTCAGGTGTTTGGAGGAAAGGTGCTCATAACTAAATCAATGAAATGTTAGTTAGAAAAAATAGGAGAAATTCCCTCAAGAGTTCAACAAACATATAAAAAATCCTCAAGTAAGGGTTGCATAATGGTGGGAGGGGGTTGAGAATCATTATCCAATTTAATAGGATGAACCACATAAAGGGAGAGGAATTTCATTTTTCTCAAACTTACTTAATGGACTGCAATATCGTTGTTGGTGAAAGATTGAGGCTAGGTTTATATAAGGTTTCCAAAAAAAGGCACCATTATAGTGTAGATACGGTCGCATATTCATCCTTTTGCGAGGGAAATAAGTCTCACCCAAGGTGCAACCAAGACTTGGATGATGAAGTGAGTCAGAGAGAATGAAACATCAGATTTACCTTAACATTAATTAGAGACATGTAGAAGATCCTAAAGATATCCATAGAAAAGGATCAAATATTTAAACAGACAAGAAAGAAACAATTGCATGACAAAACCATAGACTCATACACATCATATCAGATAATTATAGAAAGAAATTTTAGGGCCAAAAAACATATTTATATTAGCAACTCCAACATTCCAAGATCACCATACATTGTGGGTGTCCAATAAAATCTCTTGAACAACAAGATACGACTTCACATAACTCATTACAGACTCAAGATCATGCTGTGAAGGAAACAAGACTATCATCAGGGACCATTATAGTAGCAAGAAAAATAGTAAAAACCCCAACCATTTTCCCATTACATAGCTCCATATTTATATTATTCCCTTGGCCACTTCTTGGATTCTTTATTTCATTATTTTTTCATCTTTTCCCTGATGGTGCTCGATGCTCTTGGCCTTTTTCATTGCTCGCCTAGCTAGTGCAGGGCGCTTTTGGCTATCTCCCTTGTTGTTATACTTTCATTTAGCTCTCTTTTCTTCTAACTATTTTTTGTTTATTCTCCATGTTCTAGCTGGAATCCTTTGCTTTCCCCTAAACTTCATTATTTTCAAAAATGGAGGGCCCAATAGGCCTTGACCACAACCATTGACTCGCTCCGATTCAACCCTTTGCTTCCTTATTGGGGATTTCTTCAAATGGAGGGCCCAACTATGGGATTACCTATACTACTTCCTAGAATAATCTTTCATACTGCTCTACTTGGTCCTGCCACTTCTACACCAAAACAGAGGCTCCTGCAACAAATTACTACACAACTACAACATTGTCTTACATAGGCTTAGTGGCTAACAATGTATGCCACTAACTCTCTATAGCCGAATCCCATTACTCTATCTTGATATATGTATCCTAAAATCTAGGCTTGAAGTCCTTGAGTTCACTCTTGGCAACTTGAGTGGCCTCATACAACACATCAAGTTTTTTGTCGGCCACCTGGATCTCTGCAAACTTCTCCTATTGTACGATGGGTTCAATGATCCCTTGTGCCTCCTTGTTCATCTATTGGATTTGAATATGAATATATTCTATGAACGTTTTTCTCTTTTCTAATATTCCTACCCAATCATTGACCATGTCAAATAACTGACTGCACTCCCCATCCTAATGATGAAGGGAAGATTGAATTGTGTCTCCTTCAACAATAACCCGAGTGATATTCTCGAGAATGGCCTTAGGTTGTTCCTTCTCCTTGAGTCAAATTTATTTTAGCTACTACTGTAGCGTATCCATTCTCCATGTTAAGTGTGACCATGTCTCAACCATAAGTTCAACCTATTGCACTAGCGTAACCAAAGTAATATCCTTAGGGTGTTTAGGATAAATATTCCTGAATGAGGTCCATACCTGGACCAACTTGTTAGAAAATAACACAATAGTAGAATTGGGTAGTGTGCACAATCCATTCTCATGATCCCTAGTTTTTAATGTTGCAACTATGTCCTGGTGCATTTTTTGTGTTTTTCAAGTAAGCTCTTCATTCATTTTCTTGATTGAAGTGATCAACTCAAGTTGATCAGTGGAGATCCGGATAAGATGCAAGATATGTTGTGTGGAACAGGCCACGATCTTTCCACTGGTGACAGATGGCTCTATGGGTAATATTTCGTCAAGCAGTTGGCCACTGGAAATAGATCGTTCAAACATAATAGGGGTGACATTGTCGCGAGCACTAGGAGAAGTAGTGCAGAAGATAAAATAAAGCTTGTCCTAGACCTCTTGTGTAAGCTTCTCAACCATGTATGTGTGCTTGAGGCATAATTCTAGTATTGTGTGGAATTTTTGTGGATCCTACAACATAGAGGAAATATATTATTTCATTGGGCTCACACTGTGATCATAATGAGTTTCCTCCTGGGTATCCATAAGGTGATTTGAAGGATCGAGACTCAATTCTTTCGAAACTTTAGTATATTTCTCAACCCATGGGAAGAGTAGAGTTTTATGCTAGGTGTCAAGGGATACATGAACTTGTGAAACTTGGGGAAAGGGGGAGAGAATGGGCACAATGGTGCCTATGGTCATAGTGAAGGGGAGGCTATACTTTGGCTTAGTGGTGTCAATATGGGATTGGGAAGGGATGATGGAGTGGTGGACATGGATGTTGCGACTGAACTAGGCGATTGATAGGTGAGGTCCTCTTGAATGGGATTCGGTTGGGTTGTGACTAGCGGATCATTCAGAATAGTGATAATGGGGACAAAGGATTGGATGGGGGTGGTAGTGCTAGTTGTAGGTGGAAAGGAGGAACATAAATGGCCTTGGTACTGATGGTGTTAGTGGTGGATGTGGATGGAGATTTGGTTCATGGTTTCTTAACAAGAAAATCAACGACAATGGATTCATGGAACTACTTATCAGATATTATGGAATCATCTTGGATTGAGAGCAATGGGAGAGGAATTGTCCTAGGTAATGTCTTATATTCTCCTTTTTCCTCTTCTTCCTCAGAGCCTAATGGAATCTTCTCTCTCTTTGAAAAATTTCTTCTTGGGCCTGCACCACTTGTCTTTGCAAGAGTTGGTCATTGCGAGATGGAAATCATCGAATATGAGACACCTAATTTCTTCTTTTCTCTTGTGACTCTTGGCCATGCAGTGACTTCCTTGTCCAAAATGTTGTTGTCTAGATAAAATGGAAAGGGGGTCATGTGAAACACTTCTCGAGAAACACTTTGAGGTCTCACAAATGTACTATCTCAGTTCATTCCAAACCAGATGTTGTGAGTATGTCGATTGAGTAGAATTTTTGGAATACTCAGTCTCTGTGTAGTTTTGATGGGTTTTTTGTGCCACTGCATAAAGGAAATGTCATGTTCTATTGCATGAGTTCTAGTTGTGTGACCATGTCATGGATCGAAGATATTGGAAATCCAGGTGTCAGGGTTAAATGACAGTGCACACTCTGCTGGTGCTTTCCATTTCCACATCATAAAGGAAACCAACAAATAACTTTAAATAAAGTAAGTGGCCCTCTCATGTACATCAATGCATGCTTGAAAAATTTCCATGAGCATGTACTTACACCAATTGAGTGTTGTTCCTACCTTGTAGAACTTAGCCACTGATATAACATCAAGAGTACATTCTCCCAAGCAGTACTTCTTCATGACCTTGTTAGAAATTAAATAGAAAGCACAATAGACCTGCTCATTGTTAATTGGATCGATGTGAGGACCATGAACTCCTCACCTTGTTCCTTACTCATCTTAGAGGCCGAGATATCACTTATTGTGTCCATGCTTTCTTGAGCCTTGGAAGCCTTTCATGATGTCTTGTCCCTCCATGGATAATCTATTCATCTTGTCAATGGTGTCCACATGGATGGGATAGGCCTTATCCAACCATAAGCGACCATTGTGCACTCAACTAATGACAAATTTTGTGCACTGTACAACTTCTCCGGTGGTGTCAAACATTGGTAGGCCATGAAGGTTCATCAATGTAGAGTCCTAGACGGGTAGGGAGGATGGTTTCCACTACCACTGCAAGTCACAAAACGTCATGGTTGAGCAATCCATGAATGTGTGAATATCCATATGAGGATAATGTGAGGCATATGTGAGGTCGATGTTGAGTAGTCGAGTTTGCTTGAATTTTCTGGGGAGATCACCCATAACTTTGAACTCTGGATCAACGAATTTCACTGGAACAATGACCTTTGAAAGGAATCCTTAGCCAGAAGTGTGAACCATATTGGAAGAACTACACTAGTAAATAAATAAAACTGGTGGACAAAGGTGCTGGTGCAGGATCATAGAATGCTTGAGGGGATCCATACTAAAACATCAAACAACAAACTAGAAGGCAATAAGTAGAGTGAGAGGTGACCATAATTTTATAGAGAGTAATGAGGTAGGCGACACAGTATGCACATAAACATGTCATAAATATGGAAGCCACGTATCTTAAGGTGACATTAAAAATGGACATGGCTATTAATCATGTCAATATCTAATTGGATATTTGGGCAATAAAGGGAACAATCGACAACATAGTAGTGGGACATCAGGGTGAACAGAAATTAATTACCACACTAGTGATTAACTATAAAGGTACTGAAAGTCATTGGGACTTAAATGACTTAGACTGCAATGACAATATGACGAGAAAAAAAGTACCAATAATATTTAATGAAAAAAGTGACAGCGATAAGGCATGGATTTCAAATTAGGAAACTACTAAATACCAAAATATTTGATGTAGACCTCCCTGACCACAAAGGTGTGAGTCGGGATGGAAAAATTGAAGATGAAAACTACACTCTAGGACAAGTGATAGTTGGACACGTCACCATTTTATTGAAGAAAACGAAAAACAAAAAAATAATTGAAATCCCTACCTACTTTATTCACTCCCTATGAAAGGAGTGCTACGAAACTTCTCTTATTGAGAATAAATCAAGGGCTTTAGGTATGCACCATTCACCCATCCTGGATGGACAATACCATTTAGTTGTGTTAGTCTGACAACTCCAGATTCTTGAATTTCTGCAACTATGTAAGGTCCAAGCCAATGCATTTGAAATTTCCCTAGGTGATTTTGATACTTATTGTCATACAATAGAAATTGATCACCTTGCACAAAAGAATTAGTATTAAAATGCATGTCATGTCAAGCCTTCTACCTAGCCTTTTCCATAGTCTGATGAAAATCTACGAGAAATTTGAGATTCTTCCAATTCCAACAAATATGTGACCCGTTCCACAACTAATTCATCATATTTCATATGAGTGACTTGCACGATATATAATATCGGAGTGATAAATCGACAGGGACAGTTGCTTCTCTGCCATAAACTAGTTGGAATAGAGTATGCTTATGTAATTTCTTTGTAGTAGTCTTGTAATCCATATTTTCATAACATACCTTGGTTAAACCTCTCTTTAGAATATTATTAAAGGCTTCAACTATACCATTTGCTTGTGGATGATACATGATGCTTTTGTGATATTGAATTAGGAACTTGTGGGTGAGAGTTTCTACCATATTTTTGATGAAATGTGCACCTTGATCACTAGTTGAACTATGATGGCATCCAAAATCGAGTGATGATGTTCTCACAAATAAACTTGGTCATTGTATCTGTAGAGAAATATTGAATCAGTTATGCTTCATCCTAGAGGGTGAGATAGTCGGTAGCAACGATGATATATCTTTCTTTCAAGTGCTTGGCTAGTGGATTGATCGATCCTATGATGTCAACGACCCATTTCTCAAAGGATTAAAGATCTTGAACAAGATGTAAGGGAAACTCATCTCTGTGTGATGACTTATTGACCCTCTAAAAAACATCACATGTCCTGGCATAATATTTGGCATCTTTAAATACATTTGGCCACCATAATCCTGAAAGTAATATCTTTTGTGTAGTTTCCTTTCCTCCAATGTGACCTCCCACAACTCCACTGTGACATTCCCTCAAAACTTTCAGTATTTCATGGTCAAGCACACACCTTCTAAGGATGTTATCCAAGCCCATGTTATACAACTTGCATGTAATAAACTGATAGTTTGAAGCATGGACCACCAAGTTCCTCTTCTGAGTTGTGGAATACCCATTAGGTATAGTACCAATAGTGAGAAATAATGCAATGTTAGAAAGGTAATCAGGGATAACCTCAATCTTAAAAATATATGCATCTAGGAGCTGATCATCTACAACTCTACCACTCTCTCCTTATTCTAATTTATATAGATGATCGGTGCCAACATTTTATTTTCTTGGATTGACAATGAGTTCAAAGGAAAATTCTTGAAACAAAAACAACCATCTACAAATTTTACCTTCTAACACAGGATTATTGAACAAATATTTCATAGTTGAATGATTAGAAAAGAATTTAAAATGGCCTCCTAACAAATAATGTCTAACTTTTTGTAAAGCATAAACCATTTCTAAACCTTCCCTTTCAATGGTAGTGTAGTTGTGCTTGTCCTAGGAAATATTCCTTCTAGTAAAGTAGATGGGATGTTCCATATTTTCTTCACCGGGTTGTGCAAGGATTTCACCCAAAGAAATACCAGAAGCATTGATGTGTACATGGAATTCCACCTTCCAATTCAGATATATCAGAATAGGGGCAATACTCGACTTTTATTTGAGGGTATAGTTGAGTATACTCTCGCAACAAAGCCTAGATATTTGTCATTGTTTTGTCATCCCAATAGTCCCCTATAAATGACATATTAGGATTCTCCTCACTCCCAATATTTACTTTCTTCCACTTTATAGGTTGAGTGTATGAGTTTCTTATATCACCTGATCTGGTATCCTTGACTTCTCTTGTTCCTGTGGATTCCTAAAAGGTTAAATGTACAAGCTCCTCCAACTCTTCAAGATCTCTATTGTCCTTGTCAAATTTGTTGTAATCCATGGATACTCTTACAGTGGATGGATACAAGATATACTCAAGTAAAGTTTCATGCTCGGAGCATACTGTAAGTGGATGTTAAGGATTAAATTCATTACCAAAAAAGATCTTCTTGATTTGTTGGAGCACAACAGTGATTTCGGGAGTCTTACCAGAAAATGAGAAGTCATGGAAGAAATGACTCTAAAGTGCCTTCCAACATGTTGTTTGTCTTTTTGTCTCCTTGTGCACATACTAGGCCTTAGGAATGTTTCCCAAAGAGTGGAATAATTGATGTGTCCAGATATAGGAAGAAAGTTGTGTAGGTTTCCATACTTTTAGAAAATGCTCAATGTGTGTGACTAGGTTAGAATGACCATCATGTATCTCTAAGGATAACATATGGCTCTTCTTCTTCTGATCTTTACACAACTATTATACTTGTGTTAGAGAAAGAAAACAATGTTGTATAGAAAGATTGGCTTTGTACCAAGATGAGAGAGTTCCCTTGTATGTATCCCACCACCTGGCTGAAGAATACTTCAGGGCTAGCTTAAGTGTTGAGATTATTTGTTATGTCACAATCTTACCCTCCATTGTATGTTAGATACTCCTTTACTTTTGTTCCAATCCACCTTAATTCTATGACAGTTGTGCAATGCCTGGAGAAATATTCATACCTTCCTTGTTGACAGTTGTCAAAATATGCTTCAGAATATTCATTGACCGACTGAATGATTCACCAACTTATGGAGCCATCTACAATGGGATTGATGTAATCTAATCATTTTCCTGTAGTAAGAGCATAGAAATGGTCTACGATGTCTCCCTCCATATTATCATCAGTTGGTTCGGTGTATCTTGGACCTTGATAAGGATATAGTGATTGAGTAACCTTCGTTTCGTCAGATTTGAAGGTCATTGTTTACTTCTTAAGATCGATGACAACATAGTTTTCATAGGCCCAATCATTGCCTAACATATATGGATATGGACCTTTCTCCCCCATTATCTCAATCACCTCAAAATTAGATATTGTTTTTATGTTAGCCAAGTATACTTCAATGCTTTGCAGTCTCCCCATAGGATAAATACAATATTGATTCACCATTCACAACTAAATAGGAGAATAGAAAATCTTGGGCTTTCCCATTTCTTCCCAATTTGTCTTTGAAAATATGTTGAAATCATATAAAAAATCTAACATAACATCCCTGATCTCATAGTCATTGATGTGAGAATTCAACTTGAAGTCCTTTCCATTTCTCCTTTTCCTTTGTTGGATTCTACTTTCACAGTATTTCTCAAAGGTTGGAAACAAAAAAATCCTCTGGGTTTCCTTTAGATCCAAATGCCAACTTGATTTTATCCCACAACATCCTGTAAGATTTTCATCATCCAATGTGTTAGAAAATAGTTGCAGACATAGATCAATATCCTTTTTCACATTTCATAAGGAATTCATCTCAGCAGATGACTCTCTGGCATCCTTTGGCTACCATGGATTTGGATAAATGCTTGAGTCTACAACTACAAGTGTTGAATAACTCTGTATCTGTTTAAACATATCAACTACACTTTTAAAGAATTCATTTTGATGCATAGGATCGTACTTGATATTTTCTAGTATGGCCTCCAGTATTTTTTGTTGATGGGAAATTTTTGCATCCACGTCATTTTTGCACCTCCTATAGTGACAATATTAGTATTAGGCCCCTCTTCGTTAGCTATAGTTTTGGGTTCATAATTTATCAAGTTGGCACCTCTCTTCCTGGCACGATCTTCCCATTTGGCAATAAGGTTTGGACAATATTTTGTTGCATGGGTGTTATTCCTGCAATGTGCACACCAAGATCTTCTTGGAAGTGGAAATTCTCTCGTCAAGTGTCCTTGCTCATCATAATTTTAGTAGGGAATTGGTCCTCTTCTTTCCATCCATCCTCCCAGGTATCCTCCTCCACCTCCATAACCCCTTCCAAATCCTTGAGGTCCTCCATTGACCCTAAATGAAAATTGATCCAATCTATCCATGAGTGCATTCAGATCTATACATTGATTAGTGTTGTGGAAAGGTGAACCACCTAACTGATAATACATGGTATTTGGCATAGGAATGTATTTTTGTAAAATTGGACAATGCCTTAGATAATTCCCATTACTTTTGAAGATCTTGGAATACTTAGTACTCTAACCACCTTGATTATTCGGGAAGGTGTGGTATTGAACAAGCCCATGGAATATCCCTTTAGCAGAATCCTATGCAACTCCTCTCAATGGCCCAACTAGAAAATGAGCTATATTAGAATTCCCTATACCCCTTTGTCTCAGACACTCATTAGCCACATGACCTTCTGTGTAACAACCCATACACCATACATGTGGTCAACCTACTTTCAAAAGGTTTAATTCTTGAATTTTCTCATTTAACACAGATGTTTGGCCTTGTAATTCTGTAATATTATCATCCTTCATAGGCCTCATGATTCTAGAGTTCCCTGGATAACCTGCCATAGCCTCGATCTTCATATCCTCCTCTATTTCTTCTCCCAAAGTGGCTATCCTTTGTTGAGTTAGAGGAATATGTTTCAAAGGTAAGAACCCTTGAATGAACCATTCTCTCTGATCATCCTCATGGACTGGGTTTTTTAATTTCCCTATCGCATATTTAAATCTCTATTTTTACCTCCAATCAGACTCACCATCCCTCCACTTTATCTTTTGCAACTAGGAGAGATCTTGTTGTTTGGACCGAGGTAGCTGAAATTTTTCTATAAATATATGCTTCACCTGAACGAGCATGAAATATTTCCCTTGATACCCTAGCTCTGTTGCCTTCATGTACCACTTAAGATCTTGAACTCTTAAGGTATTCTGGAACTCAACTAACTTTTTTTCATCTAAAGTTCCACGAGACCTCAAGATGGCTTCACATAGAAACCAGTGGTGTTCAACATCCTCATCACCTTTACCCCAAAATGCAGGGTCAGATGAGAGATTTTGTATGTTGATTCATCATCGAGAGATTTTGAAACCCTACTAAAATGAACCCTGACGGTCTTGGTTGTGACACAAAAAAATAACTTTCCACACTTCCACTTCCAATACTACTTGAACTTGTTGGACTTGAAGGGTTAGAAATAACAAAATTGATAGAAAGATTTGTTGTAGAAATTACCAAATTTATAGATGGTGTTGGGGGAATGGTTGATTCAGGGATATTTCCTTTACCTCCATAGTAAAATTATTTGATATGGGTGGTCTCATTCATTTGTAATGTTGTGTTCATATCTTGATGCAATCTGATATTTTCTGGTGTTACAGGCTTCGATTCTCCCATAAATTCTTTAGGGTTTATGGATGAGTATTCTTCTTTAGTGGGGGTGTTTATCCTTACTCTTTCATCTATCTCTTCCAAAATTCCTTCCCCTTTTCTGCTTCTTCCAAAACCTTGGTCTCTTTCATAAAATAATTCCTTCAACGATCATCTAGCCAGCCTTCCCTGTCTCTTAAACTCCCACAACTCTTATAACTCTTTCCTATGACTACTCTCAAATCCGATCACCTTCCATGATTTATTAGACCTCTTGATCACTTTTATCATCTTTTTTCACCACCTCTTATCAATAAAAACAATCCTCTTTTAAGCTTGTTCGTCCCTTTCACTTTTATTTTGACACCCCCCCCCATATCTCCCAGAAAATCTGCCTTGACCTAGCTCATGAACCCTCTCATAAATCAACCTCCCCCAAGTGTATGGGTTTACGATGCCATGTTAGTTGAAGGAATAGGTAGTATTCCTTCTTTGACTAGTAAAACCTTTATCCACAAGGGGATTTTCAGCAACAATATTCCTATTGATATTTCTATAAATATTGCTTCATCCTTTGAAAAATCCTGATGATTTTCTACAACAAATTTGATAATATAACCCTCCAGAATAGTCTGCACCCAGAAATCCAAAGCACGAGAGATCAAATGATCTAAATGTTGAAGATCTGATAAACCCTCAATGGTCAAGTTATATTTTCTTTTGACTCGATCTTTGTATTATGTTTCTTCTTCTAGGTGATCTAATCATTGAAATATCTCTTCAGGGAACATAATTCAAAATATTTTCACTATCAAGCTCTTAATAGAAAACCATGCCTTTCACAACCCTAAAATTTTTGTGTTGCAACCCTGCTTCATGATGAATAAATGTGTCACACCTTCTTTCCCACCAGTTCTCAACGTCAAATTTATAAATACGATGAGGCATCCTCTAATAGAACATTTTAAAGATCAAGGTCCCAAAAATGGAGCTATTTGTTGGTGCACTATTGAGACCATGGTTCTCTAAGGTTTCCAAGATAAGGTATTTCTATAGTCTAGATATTTCGACATATTCATCCTTATGTGAGGGAAAAAAGTCTCACTTGAGGAGTAGTCGAGACTTGGATCATGAAGTGAGTAAGAGAGAACACAACATTAGATTTAACTTAACATTAATTAGAGACATGTAGTAGATCCTAAAGATATCCATAGACAACAACCAAATACTTAACCAGACAAGAAATAAAAAATTGCACAACAAAACCATAGATTCATACACATCATATCAAATCACTACAACAAGAAATATTAGGGCCCAAACACATCTTTATATTATCAGCTCCAACATTCCAAAATCATCATACAACATGGGTCTCAAATACAATCTCTTGCATAGTAAGATACGACTTCACATAACTCATTACAGACTCAAGATCTTGTTGTGAAGGCGACAAGACTATCAGTAGGGACCATTACGGTAGCAAGAACAATAGTAAAAACCACAACCCTTTTCCCATCACATAGATTCATATTTATACTATTCCTTTGGTTGCTTCTTGGAATCTTTATTCCAATATTTTCCAGTTGTTCCATGTCAGCGCTCAATGGTTGTTGGCCTTTTTCACTGCTCATCCAACTGGCACATGGTGCTTTTGGATATCTATGTTTTTTTTATACATTCAATTATCTCTTTGTTCTTCTAATTGTTTTCCATTGCTTATTCATATTCCAGTTGGCCTTTGTCACATTCCCCAAAACATCAATATTTCCAAAAATGAAGTGCCCAACAATTTCTAGATAAGACTAGGGAAGGATGTGTAAGGAAATAAACACCCACTAATCCAACCAAGA
>CBVK0101053981.1:0-29838 GCA_900067695.1 Picea abies
CTCTTCCGATCTCACCTCATAAACAGTGGGTGCTCATAAGAATGATAATGTACATAATATAAAGACTACTTATCATATTAAGAAGAAGAGGTTTTCTCCCTTTATGGGTTTCCTCAAGAATACCTGTCTCTATATACTTCATGTGTGTGATTGATGTTGAATACTCTATTTCTTACTTCCCTCTTTAGTTCATAAAATTTTGAGATCTTTGCCAGATAGGTTCAACCCAAAGGTCTTTGCCATAGAAGAACTTAATGATCTAAAAAATATACCTTTTGATCAACTTCTAGGAACGTTGACTGCATATGAAATGAGGATAGGTAAAGATAAACCCACCTCTAGAGAAGAATCACTTAAAGAAGATGAGAATGGGGATTCTGAACCTAATGAAATTGAAGCAAAATTTCTGAGAATACTAAAGAAAGGACCAGGAAAGTACCAAGGCAAGTTGCCCTTCAAATGTTTTAACTATGGAAAGATAGGTCACTTCAAGGCAAGTTGCCCTTCAAATGTTTTAACTATGGAAAGATAGGTCACTTTGCATCTAAGTCTCCACACAAGAACAAGAACCACAACTCTGAAGGTGAAGAGAAGTACAAATTCAAGAGATTTGGTAAAAATAAAAGTTTATGTGTAAACAATGATGACTCTTTAGGAGACACAAACAATGATTCTTCTTGTGAAGATAAGGTTAATGAATTTATGATTATGGCCAAAGAGGATTATGATAATAAAAGCAAAGGAAGTGATTTTAATAATGAAGAAGCTGTGGTTGACTTGGAAGGAGAGTTGATCATTGCTTTGGAAGAGATTGACAGACTCAGACTTAAGAAGAGAAAGAAAAAACAATTGTTGATACAATTCAAGAAACACAGTAAGAAACTTGATGAATACTTTGCCCTGCTAAAAGTGGAATTAGAAGAGGCAAAGAAAATAGAGGACATTATAAAACAACATTTATTAGAGAAGAAGGAAATATGTGAAGCCTTGGAAGAAGAGGTAGTAAAAACCAAAAAAGAGATGGAGAAGTTTAAAGCCTTGTATCTCCAAAATATTCCAAGCATTAAAGTCTCAATAGAACTAAACGAAATTCTTAGAAAGCAAAGATCTCCTTTGTTGAAGACTAATTTAGGTTATGTAAGTGGTTCAAGCAGCAAACAACCAGAAAGAAAAGAGTTAGTAAAGATGATCCAGTTGCAAGTCAACATACAATCAGACCATGCGAGTACTCTGCCACCATAAGCTAATAAAGACAAGATGATCCCTAATCAAGAAAAAATATATTAGAAGATGGAGCAACAAATGCCAAGAAGAAATCCCTCCTTCAGGTACCAAAATTTCTTCCATGGTTACTGTTTTTACTCTCTAATTTTGGTCATAAGATTGCAAATTGTCAAATTAAGTTTATAGACATGCAATTGAGGAGATCAAGAAATAAAAAATCTTTGCAACCTAGAATCAAATAGATAATGAGTAGAAAAAGTTGCACCAATCACTTTTACCTATTGAACAATGAGCTCAAATTCTATAACTGTCATAAATTTGGCCACAAAGATGCAAACTGTCATATGAAGGATTACAAAGAATATCCAAGGATAAAACCCTTAGCTAGAAATGCCAACACATGGAAAAAGAAAGATAATGAAAAATGTGGGTTAGTACTTTTAGCTCAAAAAAAAAAAGACCCCTGGTATATAGATAGTGGATGTTCCAAGCACATGACAAGAGACAAGGATAATTTTATGTCTATAAGTTCATATGGAGACAAATAAACCACTCTAATTAGTTCATATGGACTTATGTGGACCATCAAGAAAGGAAGGCACAGGGAAGGAAAACTACTTCATGCTGATCATTGATGATTACTCCAAACTCACTTGGGTTTCTTTTCTCAAAGAGAAAGCTGAAGCATTTGAGAAATTTAAAATATTTAAGTCTTTAACTGAGAATAAAAAAGGCAACATGCTAAAGGCAGTAAGATCAGACAGAGGAGGAGAATTTATGTCTAGTGATTTCAAGGAATTCTGTGATAAACATGGGATCAAGAGAGAATACACAATCCCAAGAACTCCACAACAAAATGGAGTAGTTGAGAGGCAAAACAAAACAGTTCAGCAAATGGTGAGGTCAATGATGAATGAGAAGAACATTGGTCAAACCTACTAGGTAGAAGCAATACACACAACAATCCATATTCTTAACAAAGCCCACCTCAGACCACATAGTGAAAAGACACCTTATGAACTATTTTATGGAAGACCTGCTTCAATCAAACACTTCAAATTCTTTGGGAGTAAGTGCTACATAAATAATAATAATGAAAACCTTGGCAAGTATGATGAAAGGGATGATGAAGGCATCTTCTTAGGATATGCTACAAATAGTAAAGGATATAGATGATTTAATAAAAGATTGCATAAATTAGTTGATTTCATTGATTTAAAGGTTGATGAAGGAGTCCCAGTAAGAGAGGTGAGAAATATTGAGTCTGCTACAGAGGACACAACTGAAGATGAAGATGAACAGGTCCAAGAATCAGAAGGAGAAGACTCCGAGTTAGACACAAATACTTTGCAGGATTCAAACTAAGAGATCAAGACAAAGACACCCTCCAGAGTTATTAGGAAGAATCATCCTAAACATCAGATAGTTTTTCATCTAAACCAAGGAGTTCAGACAAGAGAGAAGTTAAATAATGTCTCAGAGCAATCTCAGATTGCCCTTCTGTCTTTTCTTGAACCTAAGACTTTAATGCAGCCAACGAAGATGACCATTGGGTTAAAGCCATGAATGACAAACTTGACCATATTGAGAAAAACAATACTTGGGAGATGGTTCCTAGACCTAAAGGTAAAAATGTCATAGGTTCCAACTGGATCTTTAAGAATAAATTGAATGAGCAGAGACAAGTTGTCAGGAACAAAGCAAGATTGGCCTGTAAGGGCTATGCACAGATTGAAGGACAAGATTTTGATGAAACCTTTGCACCAGTGGAAATATTGGAATCCATCAGAATGTTTCTTTCCTATGCATGTCATAAGAACTTTAAAGTATATCAGATGGATGTTAAGTCAACATTTCTTAATGGAGATCTAGAAGAAGAAGTATATATGGAACAACCTGAAGGATTTTCACTGACAGATAATCCTGACTTCGATTGTAAGATTAAGAAAGCTTTATATGGTTTGAAACAAGCTCCTCATGCCTGGTATCATAGACTGGATAAGTATCTTCAAGACAAAGGGTTCAAGAGAGGAACAATTGACAACAATCTATATATCAAAACATAGGGTAATGATTTGCTCATTGTGTTGGTCTATGTAGATGACATCATCTTTGGAAGTAATAATGCTTCATTGGTACACTGGTTTGCTTCAGACATGCAGTCTAAATTTGAAAAGTCTATGATAGGGGAATTGCCATTTTTTCTTGGTCTACAAATTACTCAGAGGTCTGAAGGAATATTTGTTTCTCAAGAAACATATCTAAGATAAATATTGAAAAGGTTTCAAATGGAAGATTCTAAACCTGTGATCACACCTATGGTAACTGGATGCAAGTTAAGCAAGGATGATGACTCACCTAATTTTGATCAAAGTTCATATAGGTCTATGATAGGAAGCCTGTTGTACATCACAACATCTCATCCAAACATAATGCATGTTGTTGGAATGGTAGGAAGGTTTCAGTCTGCACCTAAAAAAATTCATTTGCTAGATGTCAAAAGAATATTTAGATATTTGAAAGAGACAATGAACTATGGCCTATGGTATCCTAGGAATCAAAATTTTCAATTATCAGTCTATTCAGATGCTGATTTGGCGAATTGCATGGATGAAAGAAAAAGAACGAGTGGAGTGTTAGAAAAAAAGGACCGCAGAGCAATAAAATAAAACAAATGCGGAAACAAAACAAAAAGGATACATAATACAAGAGAAACACAGATTTATGTGGTTCACCTAGTGTGGGCTACGCCCACCAGATAAATTTCCAGGTCCTTCCTTTATTATTATCCAACAAATGAAGGGATACAACCTACAACAAACCCGCTGTAACTTCCTCTTCTTTCTCTCACAGTCTCCTCTCTCAGAATACAATATTCACTATCAATAATAGCCGCAATACATTTCCCTCATAAAAGAGGTTTTCCTTTTAGGAAAAAAAAACCTAACATAATCTCTACCGTTAGATATTCGACCTTATAATGAACGGTCCAGATTTACAATGAAATTACAATATACATTTACAAGGAAGCATGGAAGAGTGTACATACTTCTGGGGTGTAAATACTTCATGGGGTATAAAGATGGCTGAAAGCAAGGACCTCTGAATCAGGAAGATAATCAGGCTCCACAACCAACATGGAGGTGCATTCTTCTTAT
This sequence comes from Picea abies, assembly GCA_900067695.1. Taxonomy (NCBI): domain Eukaryota; kingdom Viridiplantae; phylum Streptophyta; class Pinopsida; order Pinales; family Pinaceae; genus Picea; species Picea abies. The sequence continues at coordinate 4,383 of CBVK0101053981.1, forward strand.
GAGATTATCTTGTAGCATGGTTGAGCAAGAAGCAAGGTTCCATTTCCTTATCGACTACTGAAGCTGAATACATAACACCTGCCACTTGCTGTACCCAAGTACTGTGGATGATTCAGACACTTGCATACTTGGAGGTAAAGTATACTACACTGATCCCAATTCATTGTGATAATACTAGTGCAATTAGCATGTCAAAGAATGCTGTATTCCACTCCAAGACCAAGCACATCCCCATAAAATATCATTTTCTGAGAGAGAAGGCCACCAATCATATTGTTCAGGTTCATTACATTCCAACCAAAGAACAAATTGAAAACATATTTACTAAACCCCTAGTCAAGACACCATTTGAATATTTCCATCAGAAGTTGGGTGTCATCCCTTCTCTCACCTAAGATAGTCCATCCTGTAAGGGGGATTATGTGTTGGTTGAATATTTGATACCTCTGAAAAGTACTGCAAAAGCTTAGGGGGAGCATGTTTTATTTAACATTGATGTCAAAGGGGGAGAAAAGGTCTAGTCTGGATGCTACAGTTGGAGGTCTATGTAGAATAGTGCAACCTTTTAGGGTTGTCATCAATGCCAAAGGGGGATATTGTTGGCATATTTTATAGGAAGAGTGTGATTGTCATTGATGGCAAGAACAACAATGACGATGGAAAACAGGAAAAGCATAAGATTAGGAGGAGGAGCGAACAATACGTAGAGATCAAAGCTTGGAAGGAAAATCATAAGCTCAGGGTGAGAAGCCTCAGCAACTGTTCGATCAATAAATTGACCATGTTGATCGTCTCATTTTACGGACGTCAGTCATAAGAGTGACCATGGGATTAAGTAGCATTGGAGGATCGTGACCATCAGATTCACAAGTCAGATCAATGACAAGGATGAATTGCAGGGAGAGAAAGAAGAATTAAACAACTCACTAGTTATAATCCCGCAATCAGTCAGTATCGTCAGATCTCATAGAATCGAATATCGAAAACAATGGTTGATCCAAAAAATGAGTAGTTTAATTCATATCAAGTCATGACCGTCGGATGCACAATCACCAGATCAATGCATGAGATAGGTTGCAAAGATCGGAAGGAGAATTAAACGACTCACTAGTTCTAATCCCAGAATTTGTCCAGATCGTCATATCTTGTAGAATAGGATATCGACGACTGTGGTTGATCCAACAAGTGATCAGATTAAGTCGGATTGAGTTGTGACCTTCGGATGTGAAATTGCCAGATCAATGACAGGGATAGATTGCAGAGAATGAAAGAAGAATTAAAGATCATGCTATTTCCAATCCCGCAATTACTCAAGACCATCAGATTTTATAGCCTCGAAGATCGACGATTGTGGTTGACTCACTAATGGCGCACAACTTCAAATTGAAGAGTTTTGGTGGTGAGTTAAATACTCACAAGTTATGGTTCTGCAATCATCCTTTATTGTTGATCTTCTTCAAGTGTGTTCATGACCATTGGATCACATTTTAGTGGAAGGACAAGATAAGATAAAAGGGCTGAGATTTTGATTATCTGAATACCTATCAGCCATCAGATCAAACCCGAATTCCCGTCAACCGTCGGATCATTTCGAGTGGAAGGATAGGATAAGAAAGCTAAAAGATATGAGATCTCACTTATGCCAATACCTGTCAGCCGTCAGATCATTCTAAGTAGAAGGACAAGATAAGATAGAAGAGCTGCATCGTAGACATATCGAGCCATCGATCTAGGATCATGATCGATGAACAACATTTAGTTCGGGTATAAAGAGGCGAGGAGGTTATTCTTCGAAAAATTTGAGATTTGAAAAACCCGAAGCCCGGACAACCGAAAATCTGAATAGAATAAGGAACATCAAATCTGGAGAACATACGATGAGCGTTAGATCAGGGAGATCTATGTCAGCATATTACATCAAAAAACCTTGTCCATAAGGACATGTGGTAGACCACGTCGACAAAGGACATGTGGCATACCACGTCGGAAAAGGACATGTGGTGGACCATGTCAGCAAAGGACATATATGGAAAACCACGTCAACAAAGGACATATGTGGCAGACCACGTCAACAAGGACCTAAGTCATCCGATCTGAAAGATCACTTCGGGTGTATTCTCATCCATCAATCGACTCCAGTGGAAGGATAGCATAAGTTCAAATATACAAAATCTAGAGACCCGAAGGAGATCTCGACCATCGATCTGATGTCGGGTGCACTCTCAACCATTAATCAAGATACGATGGAAGGATAGCATAAGTATAGTAACCGAAGACCTGAAGTAAAAGGTGTCCATCCATATCAATGGTTGATTAAGTCATGGCCGTCAAATTAAGCCTTGTAAGAATCAAATATGATGATTGATCTATTTCTGCAAAATAAACGTAAACCGTCTGATCTCTTCGTGAAATCTGATTTGGAAGTTTTGAAAGGTTTAAAGCCCAAAAGTTCTGAAGGGAGAAATGTCAAAGTTACGAAAGTCATCCATTTCAGGAGATTGAATCGTGGCCATTGAATTGATAAGCGTTCAAGCACTCGTTAAGCCTAACGTATGGTCACCACCATTGGTCATGTGATATAAGAGATTTAAATAAGATATAATCCGACGGCACTAATCAAACTGAATCTGATCGAAGGGTTATTGTTTCATCTTGTGATTTCTTGATCAGTTAGGATTCAGTTACACTAACTGAATCATCGTTCCTAAGCATTGGAATCGTGGCGCTTGAGCGTTCCGAGTTTCCCGAAATGAATGTTCTGAGATTCCCGAAATGAGTGTTCTAATATGGCCGAATTGAGCATTGGAGATAGAAGTGTAACGATGGATGAGAGAATGAATAAAAGGATAATTCCGCGAGAGAGAAAGGTTGTTGTTTCTGTGAAAAACAAGTTGAACTGTATGTAATGGAGAATACAACATGAAAAACATAAATAGAACAATGAAGCATGATCTGAGAGAGGAAGAAAAAGTCGGGGTGCACAAGTAGAGATAGAGAAGAAGAACAAAAAGCACAAGAAGATGCCAAAAGGAAGACATTGATGTAGGAAGAGCAGAGCAGTGTAGCAGAACAATGATGAGACTGGTAAGCCATTGATTAATACTATATCACTATAATGAATTTTAGTAACAAAGATTTACATCTAAGGGTGGTAGGGAGGTTCTAGGGAGGACTGTTGTCCTCAGAGTTTCAAGTGGGTTCTTGAACACTGGGAGTTGTATTTTTGATCTAGTTGCAGCCAGAAAAACTAGGGTGGTAGGGTGTGTTGGGCACTTTAATTGTCTAAATAAATAGATAATTAAGGTGTTCAATATAAATTGTCAAACCCAGGGAAGTTTTGTTATTGCAAGATAATTGTGCACAGTCTATGCTAGATTGATGAAAGCAAACACTAATCAAGTTGTAGTATTAAAAGAAACAGAGTTTTGAAAACTGAACATTAACACAAGTTGTCGATACAGCTGGAGTTCTAATCTACTGTCGTAGAATTGGGATCTAAATTGATGAGTGTATAAGAATCTTGGATTATCTGTTTTATTCTAATTTTCTATTTTATTCTTGCAGAAGGGAATTTTGTGCTAATTACCAAGAAGAAATCTAGTTTAATTGCAGGAAGGAAATTCACACTTCTAATTACTTTTACTTGAAAGTAGAGTTTTACCTAGTGCAGAAATACGATTCTCCAACAGTATACAACACTTGACTTCTAATTCTCATGAGACACACTGATGCGCATTTGATAGGAAGGGACTAAACTGTAACAACAATTGTACTCTAAGAATGATTAACAGATTAATCACACAAATCAGAGTAACTAAGCTAAGACTCAAAACATCAAAACAAAGGGGAGTCTATGAGGAAGGTGGGACCTTTCCTTCTCATTGAATCCATTCGAAAACATGCTACAATAGGTTAAAGAAAATCAATGCACTTCTTTATTGATTCGAAAAAGGGTTTAGATACAATATGCTCTTTCTTCACTCTCTGTTCCACAACTATATTTCGGTATCAATGATTACAAAAGCTCCGCTATTTAAAGACAGATTCATTTAGTTCAAAATGGACTTAGAACAGCCTTGAAAATCCCAGATTCTCAAGTTGTTCATAAGATACAAGAGATCTGTTATATTCACCAAATCTGGAGAAAGAATCAGCATGAGCCAAAACGTGTAACAATAGAGGATCATTCTTCAGGATTTGGCTTTCAGGATCGGTGGCCCTCTGTTGCAGCGACTGTAAAAGCTTTTAGGATTGGTGCACATCTATTGTAGTCGATGTAACAGCTTCCAGGATCAGTGGGCGTTTATTGCAGCAAGTATGACATCTTCCATAGAAGGTGCACAGTCATGTAACAACATGCAATATTAGCATACAACTGTAACAATTGGTGTAACAACAACGATCTTTCTTCAAGGCTTGACTATTCTACACATTTTGATCATTAGTTGCACATTTTTGGGTAAAATATGAGAAATACTACCAATCAAATGTGTTAAGTGAATAAGAATATCAAAGCAAGATTAATGAATCATACCTTGGGAAAAAGGGTCTTGGCAGCATTAAAGTAGGCATTTAGCATAGAAATGATAAGGTTGAAAGGGTAAAAGATATAGTGAAAAAGGGACATTTATGGGTCCTAACATGCCCCCCAAATGAAGACATTGCATGTCCTCATGCAAAAAACTTTCAAACATTACACTAAATCTGAGTTAGGGAGATGATTACTCCCATGTAAACTGTTAAGACAAATCGCTAAGTACCAGTATGGAAAACTGTCTCTACCCCCCAATATCTGGTATCTCAAAAATTTGTCCTGCTTGCCTTGTCTTCTAGAACATAATTATTTTAAGTGTGTAACAGATGTTCTTGTGTTTGAGCTACTGGTAAACCAACATATACTCTATTACTTTGAGAGTTCTTTTTCCTTACTGGTTCTTGTGGAACAGTAAGGTCATATTCTATCTTGACTGAGAGATTGACTGGTTCTTCAGGCTGACCAATGTCTGGTACTTTCACTACTTTATACCCTGCCTGAAAATAGATATTACCACATTCAAAGCACATGAACTCTTGATTTTGGTCCATAACAACTTTTGTGAGTGATAATATGTCTAAGAATATCCCCTCTGGATTCTTCTGATGAGAAACCTACAATTCTTCCTTTAAGGAAGCCAACTCTACTTTGAGGCTATCATTTTCCTTCAATACTTCAGTAATCCTGGAATTTTTTGTATCCTTGATCTTCTTCTCAATTTGAGAAAAAAGATGAGCAAGTGGCACATCCTCACTAGTTTTTGTAACTGGTTCTTTTGTGGCAGATACACCCATGACTTGTTCCTTTGGAATAGTTGATTCTGGCCTGACCAGTTCTTATGGAATAGTTTTTCTCTGGTTAGTTGGTTCTTGTGTAGCCGCTAATTTTGGGATGGTTGTATCTTGTGGAACAATGTCATCCTGGGCAACTGGTTCTTGTGTAACAACCATGTTATTTGAGGGGACTGGTTCTTGTTAATAGACCTCACTGACCGAGTTCCCCTCTTAGGTAAGGTTGAGACAAAACAACGTCTTTCTTTTTCGTTGCTTTAGGAGAAGGAGGGTGTTCTTCAACAATCTCACAAGGAGGGCGTTATTCAACAATCATACAAGGAGGAAATTCTGGGATGTTGGGGCCCGATATAATCTGTACTTCATCACTCATCGAGTGGTGAACATAATCATCAAGCAGAGCTGATGATTCTTCTGTTACTCGTGTACATTCCTCTTGTAATGATAAAATGGTTGCTTGAAATTCCTTGCACAAGGTGAAGCCTGGAATATGTACCTCCATAAATTTTGGTAAGGTTTGAGTATGAGAAAAATCAGGACACTCTATGGCAGCATCTGGTACAACCCTGTTGATGCCTCTCTCCAATTTTCTTATAGGATGTCATTTTCTTTTCTGAGATGAGTCAGTATTAGTGATAGTAGGGGTCTGAACTACTATTGCAGCACAAGGAGGGTTGCTGCTGTCAATTCCCCTCTGATATTTTCATCTAGATTGACGTTTGGTGTTCTAAATTGAGTCATTGGTAGATACAGTAGGTGCTGGAACTACTGTTACAACAACAAGAGGGTTTTGAGTTGTTGTTGGTGCCACAGGAGAATAAGTCGAGGTACTTGCAGTTACAATAGAGGCTGGATCTGCTGTTTTAGTGGGTCACTCTGACCTAGTTCTTGTCCTGGGTAGTGTAAAGACAGAAGGAAGGGTTTTCCTTTTCTTAGCTTTAGGGGTCAGAGGGAGTTCTTGAACAAATACTATTGCAACAGAGGGCTGTGGCTCATTACTTGGTCCAGGGATTGTGCTGTCAACTGCTGGCTCAATCACAACTGAAGGCATAGGGTTCAACTATTCTAGTTCAATACTGTCAAGGCATTTCTAAGCGGTGTGGGAAGTGCTTCTGATTTTGCGTTTGGTATTCGGAGTTGACTTATGGGAAGTTACAGTCGGGGTGTTAATTGCTGTTGCAGTTGAGGGCACATGGTTTGACTATTTTTGTTCAACTATAACAACATGCATAGGAATTGGTTGTTTGGGGTTGGCTATTATAGTAGGCACATGAGTTGGCACAGATACTTCAGGTAATGGGTCATTAGGGATTCCCATTACTCTATGAATCAATAATCCTATGAGTATGTGATTGGAAATAAAATTCATAGGGTGCTTGTATTTCTTGACAAAGTGAGCCATATTGTGCAAGTAATGAAGAAGGTAATAGGGAATGTTTATTAACTTCTGATGTTGCAAATGTGACAGTAGAACAAAATTAGAAAAATAAACAACTTGGTATCTCCCTTCGCATGTAATGTACCTTTTGACGAATTATGATACCTTCCCCCATGGCTCTGGTAAGGAACTGACGTATTCACCCCAGACTTTCATCTGTACTCACTCATTGCCCATGAGAAAACCCCTCTGTGCGTCAGAAAGATGTTATTTCCTATTAAATAATTTTTCTCTCGTGGTTGGCAACCCTGTCACATCATCTATGCTCTCTTCTGTTACTAGAATCCGCACTCCATGCACCATGGAATAGCCATCTGTGAGATTCTGGCTGAACTCTAAGAATTCTGCTTCATTAAACCCCTGTAGCTTCTTAAAATAAGAAATCCAGCCAGCCTGCAGAAATATTTGATAAACATCCAGGTGCAACAACAATGCGTCCATATTTTCTGGTTCATATCTCATGGGCATTCCTCCCATGACGTTGAGTTTGTATTCCACATTGAATTAGGAGGAGAAACCGACACCTTAACCAAAGACAAAGCAAGGTCAAATGTGCATTTGCATGAAGAGCGCACTGTCGTAGTGAAAATAAGCGAGGTTGAAAGGTGGCAGAGGTGAAATATAAAAAGGGATTTTTCTATTAGGTTAAAGTGGATTTTTCGTTCCCCCCCAACTAATCTGATTAGCTCACAGTTTAACAAATTTAGGACAACCGACAGGTAGGAATCAAAGTGTTCTTTCATATCTACATCACTTAGAAACTTGATATTAGTAGTGTACCTCATAACTTACTACCCGAACTTATCTGTCGGAGTAACTGCATTATCCAATCACCATTTGATCCATGTGGAATAGCTGTAATAATGAGAGATGACTCTAGAACGTGAGAAATGACGATATGACAAGTGGAGCATAAGTGGAGTCCTTTATGTGGTTGAACAATTAGAAAGATGCAGATGTGGAGTTTAAGTAATGATGAAGCGACTCTTGTTGGGACAGAGAGAAAATAAAGTATTTTTGAAAAATGGAAGAAATTTGGACAAAACAACAATGTTGCCGTATGTAGAAATGACATAAATGATAAAGAAGGTGGGTGAAGTAGCATAGAAAATAGCCAAAAGGGATAATAGCAGTAGGTGTATCATTAGATATTTTGGCTAGGATGATGGAATTAGGTGTACAGTATGTAAATTGGCCAATTTGTCATAAAAGAGTGTAACAACATGCAAGGCAAAAGAGTCAGGAATGCGGTCGGAATACGATCATGTGGTTGGAAAATGGTGTAACGGGACATGGTCATGTGGTCGGAAAATATTGTAATGGCACATGGTCATGTGGTCAAAAAATAGTGTAACGACACATGGTGTAACAACATGTAACCTCTCTGAACACATAATCACTTAGTTTTTAGGAAGTTTTTCAACTTCCAAAAACTAATCCTTTGGTTCTTCTGCTGGAATCTATCTTGTTGTTCTTCAATTTATCTGCACACAAGAAACTACCTGATACCTTCCTATGATGAATTTATTGATGGAGCATAAATTTTTTGAAAAAGAGAATAGAGAAAAAAAAAATCAATTTCGTAGAGTTTATTTATATACAATGTTTTATTGAAAAAGAAAAAAATTCTAAGGAATAGAAGGGGAAGGAGTAAGCTCCTTTTCCTTCAAAAATTGATAACCTGTATCGGCTGCATATCTCAATGTAAATTATATCTTGGAAAGTGGATGCCAATACAGGCGCAAGCGATGACCGTTTGCATGGACTGTATATTGGATCCATCAATAGTGATCAACCTGACTGTCCCGTTGGGGAAAACAGTGTCCACCTCGTAAGGTCCTAACTATTGTGTGCGCATATTGCCCTGGAATTATTTAAAGAGTGAATCATACAACAGAGCCCAATCTCCCTTTTTGAACAATTTCTTCTTGATGACTCAGTCATGCCATTTTATTCTCTGTTGTTGAATCACTGTGGTTTGATGAATAACGTCTAAACGCTTCTCATCTAGCTCATTGAGCTGCTGCAATCTAGCCTTCTGTGCCATATTCAAGTCGAGGTTGACTATTGATGCAGTTATGAGGGTTTGGATTTCGATTTCAATGGGAAAAACATGGCTCTTTCCATATACCATCTCGTAAGGAGAAAAACCAGTTGTGTTCCTCCAAGTAGTTCGATAAGCCCATAGAGCTTCATGCAATCTGTCAAACCAATCCCTATGATGTGCCCTCATTGTATTAGTAAGAACATATTCTATGACTTTGTTAGTACTTTCTACTTGGCCATTACCTTGAGGATGGTATGGAGAAGTTGTTCTATGAAAAACATGATATTTATTGAGGAGGGATTCAAACTTATGTGATGTGAAAGGTGCCCCCCCATTAGTTAATAATTCTTTGGGAACTCCAAACCTAAAAAATATATCTTCAAACAAGAATGCTAAGACAAATTCTTCTGAGGCCCGGATGAGTGCTTTTGCCTCCACCCACTTGGTCATGTAATCTGTATAGACCAATATATAGACTTTCTGATTTGAATGTGGGTTAATGGGCCCTATAAAATCCATCACCCATCTCTCAAAAGGCTCTAACACTACTTGAGGCTGAAGAGGCATCTCATCCCTATGATGTGACTGACCCATGCGTTGGCAACTGTCACAGGCTTGGACATATTTCTTCACATCTTGAAATATTGTGGGCCAGAAATAGCGCATCCTCAAATTTTTATGCCCAGTCCTTTTATCATCAAAATGACCTCCACAAGGCCATCATGGAAATCTTTAAGCAGATCATAAACTTCATCATCCCTCACACATCTCCTGATTTATTGATCTAGACCTGTGTAGAAAAGGTATCCCTCTATCCAACTATATCAAGCACTCTTCTAAATGATCTTCCTTCTTTCTCTTGGAGATAGATGTGGAGGTACCTTCCCTACAAACAAATAATTAGCAATGTCTGCATACCAAGGTGAGTGAGTAGATACTGCAAACAAATGCTCATTTGGAAAGGAATCATCTACTGGTGAATTATCATCATTTATATGCAGTCTTGAGAGAAAATCAACAACCAAATTTTCTTTCCCTGGTCTATCTACTATAGTGATGTCAAATTCTTGAAGTAATAACAACCATCTTGTTACTTTGGCATTAGTAATAGGTTTTTTCATCAGATATTTAAGTTTTTTATGATTAGTATGAATAAAAGTAGGATAACCAGTGATATAATGCCTGAATTTATTGATCGCATAAACTATTGCCAATAATTCTCTTTCAGTAATTATATAATTTAACTCTGCGGGAGCCATGTTTTTGCTGATATAGTAGATAGAATAGGGATCCTTATCCTCCTGTTTCCCAAGTAATACACCAATTGCAGTGTCTGAGGCATCTGAAGAAATGTGAAAAGGCAGAGCCCAATTGGCCCCTCTCGAAATGGGAGCCGTGGACAATTTCTTTTTTAGATCTGCAAAAGACAATTCACAATTGTCAGTCCAACGAAAGTCAACATATTTTGTTAATAGGAAAAATAAGGGAGATGCAAGTTTGGATTTTTTTTTAATGAATATCCTGTAATATCCATCATTCCCTAAAAAACTTCTTACCTCTTTCTGAGTTGATGGGGATGGAATGTCCAAAATTACCTAGATTTTGGCTGGGTCTACCTGAATTCCTACATGAGAAATGAAGTGTCTGAGCACCACACCTTCACTCATCATAATATGACATTTTTTTGTACTTAGAGAAAGATGAGACTATATACATGTTTTGAACACCTTTTCTAGATTAGTCAAAGCTTCATCAAAATCAGTACCATAAGGTGTAAAATCATCCATGAATATTTCCATATAGTCATTCACCATATCAGAGAAAATACCAATCACAACTCTCTGGAAAGTGGCTGGTGCATTGCACAAGCCAAATGGGAGAACCTTGTAGGAAAACGTACCCCAAGGGATGGTAAAGGTGGTCTTATCCTGGTCCTGTGGAGCAATTTTTATTTGGTTATAGCCACTAAAGCCATCTAGGAAAGAGAAAAACTTTTTCCTAGATAGGTTGTCTAGAACCTGATCGATAAATAACAGAGGGAAATGATCCTTCTACGTGGCTTTATTCAGGGCTCTATAGTCCACACACACTCTCACCTTACCATTCTTTCTAGGTATGATAACCAATGGCGAAACCCACTCACTGTCTGATATAGGGTATATGAAGACATCATTTAGAAGTTTCTGTAGTTCTTCCTTAATGATCTCTTTAAGATTAGGGTTCATCCTCCTTTGGGGTTGTAAAATGGGTCGAAATTCTTCCTTGATGTATATATGATGGGTGCATAGGTTAGAGTAAATCCCTTTCATATCCATATAATCCTAGGCAAATACTTCCTTATGGTCAAGTAATAACTTCATCAAATGATGAGTTTCAGCAGAAGATAAATCAGGATTGATGTTCAGGGTCTTTCCAGGTTCGATTTCTTCAATGATGCTCTTAGAACTGACTTTAGGAAATAATTCAGTTGTTTCAATAATGGTTGTTTCAATTTTTGTTGTTACAACGTTTTCTATTTCAGCTGAATTAATTTGATTTACAACAGTTTTAGAAAACAATTCTGGGCTCATTCCTTCCTGGGGAATAGGGTCAAAGATTCTACTTAATAGGTGGTGCATGTTCTATGTAACAGTAGAGGGGTCACAAATAAAACAATTGATTAACTCATCCTCTGTCTCATCTTTGAAACTCATGGATTTTCCTATGGTTAACACAGGCAGAGTGCTTTCATCCTTAATGTCCATCCATAAAGAATTTTTGGGTTCCACACTGGGTGTAGCATGAGGATAAAGGGTAATTTTATTGGTGTCATAAACATTAGAGATGGTCATTGAACTATATCTATAGCCAATGAAAGCATCGGTTTTAGCTAACCAAGGTCTTCCTAGAATTAGAGGGTGTCCTCCTAGTTAGGTTTTGGGTTGCAATACGACAAAATAAACAGGATACTCCCATGAGTCAACTGAAATAACTAGATCATCAATTACTCCTTCTGGTCAGATGGTAGAACGATCAGCTAATTCTAAGACAATAGGAGTAGGTTGGAATTACATTCTAAGTTGCAACAATTGTGTATTCTCTATTGTCATAATGTTAATTGTTTCCGCTAAATCAACTAACACATTGGAAATAAATGTCTACCCAATCTTGACAGTAACTGTAGGATTTCCTGGATCACCATATTTAATAGGTGGGGTTTTACATAACATCAGTTCAGACAATTCTCACACTACGTGTACTGTGAGGGGGTCCCTAGGTTTCTTTCCAGGCCTTTTGATGCAGAGTTCTCTCACAGTTTTCACATAAATAGGGACATCCCAAATTGCTTGCAATAATGGAATGTTAACATGCAAATTCTGGAATTCTCCTAAGAGATTGAAGGATGATAATTCCACAGTTTTGGTAATTTCCAATCTTTTAGGTAATGGGGGATCTGCTAATTCTATGATCGATTGGTCAATTTCTTCTGCATCAGCAGATGGTTTTCCCCTTGATTCCTTCTCTAATTCTGAAGATGGAGCATCTTCAATTATTGGCTCGACTGTTCTCCCTGATCTCAATTTTATCTCATCACAAGGCATAGGAGTAATAGATAGAGATAACACATTATGTATATCAATATTTTGAACGGCCTTATTATTTGGATTGGGGTTAGGTTGCACATGCATATGAGGTCACAAAGGAAGATTGGTCTGTGGGGAATTGGGAGGTAACTGCAGCTATTGTTGCTGGTACTGAGGTTGGAACTGTTGTTGATAGGGGTTCGGTTGGTGATGGTTTTGATAAATAATCTATTGTTGAGGGCTTCTCCAATATGGGTTCCATTTCCCAAGGTGATTCTATTGTTGGGGCATAGGTAACCATGCATTGGGATCCTGATAAGGAGGTGTCATCTGATTTGGAGGGGGGGGCATTCATCTAGCCATATTGAAGCTGATTGTTCATATTATTCCAATAATTAAGTGCTGCAGGAGAGAATTGAGAGTTTGTACCTTGACCTCATGGCTTCCATTGTCTCCTCTGTGTAATTAGATAGGCAGGCTCTGCTTCCTCATTAGTCGCCTTCATTGATGCTTTTACACCTGGTAAGGAGGGACATGTGTCAGTGGGATGATCCAATTCACAGATAAGACATACCTGAACACTGTTCAGTGGGAACTCCCTTTTTGGATGTTTGTCTCTACACTTCAGATAGAAAATGGACAATGCCTTTTCTACTTCTGCTTGTTTCTGTTTAATCTATAGAGTATCAATTTGTGAAGAAAAAGAATTAATCATCTCTGTTTTGAAATCTTCTAACATATTACCTATTTCTGCTCTGGTTTCTCCTCCATTGGCTGATTTCTTATATATATATATATATATATATATATATATATATATATATATAAACTAAGTTATATTATGGGGAGGGTCGAGGTGCGATGTCGAGCATCGCCTCAGCCCCTCCCCCCTGCGGGTTAGGCCATGGTCCCGTGGTACCCTTGAAAAAGTGGTATCCCTGGTAGTTGACTTATTCCTTGTAGATCCTTGAGAGCATATTTTACAAAGATTTACAATGTCATCATAGGATTCCTTAGATATCTCCCTTGCCCATCATATTCAACATATCTAAACAATCATCTCTAATTCCTTTTAGAAAAATAGTTTTCATAATGTCCTTACTCACATCCAGATGTCCAGACCTTTGTAGATTATACTGGAGTCGATCCACAAAATATTCAAGGGTCTCATCCTCCTTCTGAGACATTTTGAACAATTCCTCTCTTTGTTCCCTTGTTTGACAATAGTCTTGGCACTTGTTTAGGAAAAGCTACCTCATTTGTCCCCATGTTGAAATATTCTCTCCTCCAATGATCATGAACCATCTTAATGCATTACCATTCAATGTAGCTGGAAGCAATTTAATATTTTGTGTAGTGGTAGTGTAGTCATAACCTCTGCACAGAATATCAAATTCAAACAAAAACTCATGTGGATCCTCTATAGATAATCCATGAAAATTTGGCAGAGCTGAGAGAGGTATGTTTTTCATAGGATCCATTCCTCGTGTGGGAATATCAGAAATAGGAAAGACCAGGGTAGAGATTGTATTTTCATCATTTTCCTTATCTTCGTTGTTTGGTGGAATCTCACGGTGGAACTCTTCTTCATTGTCCCCTTGATTTTCCATATGTGCTCTTTCTCTCCACTCAATATGGACAACGTCCCACTCTTTTTTAGTGACTATCTATCCGTTGATCTAATAAACCGCTTCTTCTATATTTTGCCTGTTCCGCACTACACTTCCTTGATCTTCAATATTCTCCAGTGTTGCTTGTTGGTGACAAATCTTCAGCTTCAGCCCCTGATAAAAACGATGTCTCAAAATGGGGAAATTTTGATAACTGAGGAATATGTCTTCTTGGAGGATTTGAAGGGTGAAAGATAGATCCTGAAGAAGAATCTGCTCTAGATATAATCTCATCAACAAAGGTTGTCCTTCCTAGTGCAGGGTTCCTTCCTCCACGTCCTCTGGTACCTGTGGGATTAGTATTTTTGGGGATACATCCTATTGTTCTTCTATTCATGTAGACTAATCATTCCTAAGAAAAGAAAACTAATGTGCTTACAAGAATCTCTAATTATCTTCCCTGACAACGACGCCAAAATGTTGGGCACTTTAATTGTCTAAATAAATAGATAATTAAGGTGTTCAATATAAATTTTCAAACCCAAGGAAGTTTTGTTATTGCAAGATAATTATGCACAGTCTATGCTAGATTGATGAAAGAAAACACTAATCAAGTTGCAGTATTGAAAGAAACAAAGTTTTGAAAATTAAACATTAACACAAGTTGCCGATATAGCTAGAGTTCTAATCTACTATTGCAGAATTGGGATCTAAATTGATGAGTGTATAAGAATCCTGGATTATCTGTTTTATTCTAATTTTCTATTTTATTCTTGCAGAAGGGAATTCTGTGCTAATTACCAAGAAGAAATGTACTTTAATTGCAGGAAGGAAATTCACACTTCTAATTACTTTTACTTGAAAGTAGAGTTTTACCTAGTGCAAAAATATCATTCTCCAATAGTATACAACACTTGAATTCTAATTCTCATGAGACACAGTGATGCGCATTTGAAAAGAAGCGACTGCGCTGTAACAACAATTGTACTCTAAGAATGCTTAATAGATTAATCACACAAATAAGAGTAACTAAGCTAAGACTCAAAACATCAAAATAGAGGGGAGTTTGTGAGGAAGGTGGGCCCTTTCCTTCTCACTGAATCCACTCTAAAATAGGCTATAGTAGGTTAAAGAAACTCAATTCACTTCTTTATTGATTCGAAAAAGGGTTCAGATACAATATGCTCTTTCTTTACTCTCTGTTCCACAAATATCTTTCGGTATTAATGATTACAAAAGCTCTTCTATTTAAAGACAGAGTCATTTAGTTCAAAATGGACTCAGAATAGCCTTGAGAATCCCAGATTCTCAAGTTGTTCGTAAGATACAAGAGATCTTTCATATTCACCAAATCTAGAGAAAGAATCAGTGTGAGCCAAAACGTGTAATAGCAGAGGATCATTCTTCAGGATTGGTGGCCATCTATTGCAACGAGTGTAATAGCTTTTAGGATTGGTGTGCATCTATTGCAGTCGGTGTAACAACTTCTAGGATCAGTGGGCGTCTATTGTAGCAAGTATGATAGCTTCCATAAAAGGTGCACAATCATGTAACAACATGCAAGATTAGCACACAACTGTAACAATTGGTGTAACAACAATGATCTTTCTTCAAGGCTTGGATGTTCTACACATTTTGATCATTAGTTGCACATTTTTTTGGTAAAATATGAGAAATACTACCAATCAAACGTATTAAGTGAATAAGAATATCAAAGAAATATCAATGACTCATACCTTGGGAAAAAGGGTCTTGGCAGCATTAAAGTAGTCATTTAGCATAGAAATGATATGGTTGAAAGGGTAAAAGATATAGTGAAAAAGGGACATTTATGGGTCCTAACAAGGTGGTTCAAGGGAGAACGATTGTTCTCTGTTACACAGGTTGATGCCTATGTGACTGCAAGTTGGTCCTTCCATCCAGTTGGTGCTGGAACACTTAGGGAGTTGTTGCTTCCTTCTAGTGGGTGCTAGAGAAACCAAAGAGTTGGTGCTCTCAACAAGTTGCAGCTTGTAAAATAGAGTTTTTATCCTCATAAAGAGTGGGTGATCATAAGAATGATAATGTACAGAATATAAAGACTACTTATCATATTAAGAATAAGAGGTTTTATCCCTTTGTGGGTTTCCTCAGAAATATTTGTCTCTGTATACTTCATGTGTGTGATTGATGTTGAAGACTCTATTGCTTACTTCCCTGAATTATTGTGATCATCATTAAGTGTTCTGTAATTAGTTTAAAATGGGCATAATTGTTTAAGTACAGTAACAACTGATTCACCCCCCCCTTTTAGTTGTCTAACAATTGGTATTAGAGTGGGTTCCTTTTATCTAAGGGTAGATCCTAGAGATTAAACATGACTAGCCATGAAGGAACTTCAACCAATAAGGCCCCCCTGTTCAATGGAACAAAATTTGCCTTCTGGAAAGTTAGGATGAGAACCTACATAATGGATTTAGGTGCAGATGTCTGGGATGTGGTAGAGAATGGTTATGTAAAGCCAGTAGCAATAGATTCTAAGGATGACAAGCTAGAATTCATCTTCAATGCTAAGGCTATGAATGTTATTCTGAGTGGGCTTGCAGAAGCATAATTTGTAAAATTTATGCACTTAGAATATGCCAAAGAAATGTGGGACAAACTCATTAGCAGTTATGAAGGTAATAAGAAGGTAAAGGATGCCAAGATTCAAACCTACACAGTACAGTTTGAACAACTAAATATGAAAGAGTATGAAACTGTTGGGAAGTACTTTCTGAGAGTTGAAGAACTAGTAAATGCAATGAAAGCACTTGGTGAAAAAATTGAGGAAGCCTCTTTAGTTCAAAAAATTTTGAGATGTCTGCCAGATAGGTTCAACCCAAAGGTCTCTAGTATAGAAGAAATTAATGATCTAAAAACTCTACCTTTTGATCAACTTTTAGGAATGTTGATTGCATATGAAATGAGAATAGGTAAAGATAAACCCACCTCTATATAAGCATCATTTAAAGTAGATGAGAATGAGGATTCCGAACCTGATGAAATTGAAGCAAAATGTATGAAAAAACTAAAGAAAGGATCAGACAAGTACCAAGGCAAGTTTCCCTTCAAATGTTTTTACTGTGGAAAGATAGGTCACTTTGAATCTAATTTTCCACACAAGAAGAAGGACCAGAACTCTGAAGGTGAAGAGAAGTAAAAATTCAAGAGATTTGGTAAAAATAAAAGTTTATGTGTAAACAATGATGACTCCTCAGGAGACACAGATAGTGATTCTTCTTGTGAAGATAATTTTAATGACTTTATTCTTATGGACAAAGAGGATTATGATAATAAAAGCATAGGAAGTGATGTTAATAATGAAGAAGTTGTGGTTGATTTGGAATGAGAGATTATCAGTGCTTTGGAAGAGATTGACAAAATTAGACTTAAGAAGAGAAAGCAAACAAAATTGCTGATACAGTTCAAGAAAGACAGTAAAAAACCTGATGAAGACTTTGCCCTGCTAAAAGTAGAATCAGAAGAGGCAAAGACAACAGAGGAAATTATGAAATAGTTATCAGAGAAGAAGGCAAGATGTGAAGTCTTGAAAGAAGAGGTAGTAAAAACAAGAAAAGAGATGAAGAAGTTTAAAGCCTTGTATCTCCAAAATATTCCAAGCATTAAAGCCTCAGCGGAACTAAACAACATTCTACACAAAAAAAGGTCTCCTTTGTTGAAGACTGGTTTAGGTTATGTAAGTGGTTTAAGCAACAAACAAACAGAAAGCAAAGAGCTAGTAAAGAGGATCAAGTTCCAATTCAACAGACAATCAGACCATGTGAGTACTCTGCCACCAGAAGCTACCAAAGACAAGATGATCCCTGATCAAGAACAAAGATATCAGAAGATGGAGCAACAAATTCCAAGAATAAGCCCATCCTTCAGGTACCAAAATTTCTTCCATGGCTACTGTTTTTACTGGTCTATTTTTGGTCATAAGATTGCAAATTGTCAAATTAAGTTTAGAGACATGCAACTGAGGAGATCAAGAAATAAACAATCTTTGCAACATAGAACCAAACAACCAATGAGTAGACAAATTTTCACCAATCACTTTGACCTATTGAACAATGAGCTCGAATGCTATAACTATAATAACTTCAGCCACAAAGCTACAAACTGTCATATGAAGAATTACAAAGCAGATCCAAGGATAAAACCCTTAGCTAGAAATGATAGCACATGGAAAAATAAAGATAATGAAAAATGTGGGTGAGTACTTTCAACTAAAAAAAAAAGACCCCTGGTATATAGATAGTGGATGTTCCAAGAAAATGAGTGGAGACAAGGATAAGTTTCTATCTATAAGTAAAAGTAAAATAGGAAATGTGACCTTTGGAAATGATGAACCAGATAAAATCAAAGGTAAAGGGATGGTGAGTTTGAGTAATGGTAAAGGAAAATCCCAGGATGTTCTGTTTGTAGATGGGATGAAACATAATTTGCTCAGTGTAATTCAAATGTGTGACAGAGGATGTGAAGTGGTGTTCACTTCCAAAGATTGTAAGATAATGTCTGTAAACTCAGGACAAGCGGTGGCTAAATTCATAAGGACAGATAATAATGTATATGTACTGAAAGAAGATAGAGAAGAGTGCCATCTAAGAAAACATGATGAAATTTGGTTATGGCGTAGGAGACTTGGACATCTAAACTTTGACCACTTAATCAAGCTCAAAAATCTTGAGGCAGTAAAAGATCTTCCAAGAATATCAAAGCCATAAGATTCTGTGTGTAAACCCTACCAAGTAGGAAAGCTAACCAGGACTCAGTTTAAATCCAAGATCTCTACTTTAACAGAGAAATCACTCCAATTAGTTCATATGGATTTATGTGGACCATCAATCAGGAAGGCACGGGGAAGAAAACTACTTCATGTTGATCATTGATGATTACTCCAGACTCACTTGGGTTGCTTTTCTCAAAGAAAAATCTAAAGAATTTGAGAAATTTAAAATATTTAAGTCTTTAACTGAGAATCAAATAGGCAACAGGATAAAGTTAGTGTTAGCACAATATTGGTTCAAGTGCCAAGTGTCAAGAGACACCCACAGTCAAGAAGAGCATAACCCCTAAGAAGAAGCCTGCCATTTCTGAGAAGGAAAAGTGTGTTGTGCCAAAGGAATATCCTCTTTCTACAAGAAAGAGTGTGAGGCTGAATTTCAGGGTAACTAAATAGTTTATTAAAGTCAAGGAACTTAATTGAAATGGTTTTGTCATCATGAAAGACTACAAATTTCTCTTCACACATTCAAGATTGAAGGCACTGCATTTTTGGTTATGCTACCCACACTTGCACATAGACGCAACGCACGTGGTGCTACCTAATGAAACTACGCAATATTTCACAGTGGAAAGAAGCTGCATATAGGTGCAACATAGTCAGGCGCTACCCACAGGCGCTTCATAGTATTTTGGCAGAGGCTAAATTGTGCAGAGTTATTTTGCGAGTTTTGAGTCACTAATTTAAAACTTGGGTTATGAGTAGTTGAGAATGTATTTTTGAAAAATGGAGGAGGTTTTTGTTCATAACAATCCAAACAACAAAAAAATCTCTCATTTTTTCAAAATTTGTTTTGGTTTGAGAGATATTGGATATATAAGTAGGCGCTGCGTACTCTACACAGTGGTGTTGCATACTAATTTCCTGTAGCGGTCACGGTTTTGATATTCGCCTTGTTGGGAGGTTTCCACATGTCAAAGAGAGTTTGAATGGATTCTCAAGGATCAGTTAGATATTATGGGACACTTGTACATAATATTTAGCTCCATCAAATGCCTCATGCATGAGGTGGAAACAATTTATTAACAACTTCCAACAAATTCCTAAAAATCAGTAGTTTGTTGGATTTTTGTCTCTTTGACTCTTGCCACCTATCTCCAAGGCTTAGAATCCAATGAAGGAGATGGGATTCAACCTCCTAAGGTTATTTGGATTCTATTTTCTATTTAAGGAGGGAGATATCTCTTGGAAGAGAGGATTCATGAGCCAAGAGAGGCCTAGAGGCTCTATTTTTGTTCTTTGACAGAATTAATTTGAAGATGGCCTGTCTTATCATTTTCTGTGTTAAGAATTCATTTGCACAAGAAAGTGATGTTTAGATATGTTTTTCTTTGTTTTGACTCTTAATCTTTGTTCTTCTTCAACAACAAGTCTGAGAGGGATTCTTAGGAGGATCCTTTGAGATATTCTACCTTGTGTGTTTCTAAATCTCTTCTGAAAAGGATTTTCAAATTATGGTTCTTCTTCTACTATACAAATAGTATGCTTGAAAAGGATTTTCATGTCTTTCTGTTTGCAGTTCTATGATTTCTCATAAAAGTCTTCCACCTGAAAGCCTTGAAGGTCTAAACATTGCTTTTGGATGATATGTTTTGCTGCATATGGAAGATGAGTTGATAGGATAGATTCATATGATTTGTCAATTCAAGCAGATAGCTTTCAGCCCTACCTCTCTCATAATTTCAAAAATCAACTTTATTTTCGTAATATTTGATGTTACAAAGACCACCTGATTATAGTCTAGGGTGACTTTTGGATCGATAACATAAATGGTGCCATTGTCAGGGAAGGATTTGAGCAAATTGAAGAGCTCCTTGGGAAGAATGACATAGATCCATCTCTTGATGGTAGACAAGAGAGGGATACAAAAAATTGATTGTAATCATCTACCTAGTGACTCCATGAAGATGAACTTGTTGGAAGACTCTACTGTGGGAACAAGATTGGACAGAAATGGAAGGAAGAGGCAAGTTCAGGTATCAAGTTCTGAATTTCTTTTTGGAACTTGTGCTCTTTATCCTTTATTATTTTTTGGATTTCCTTGCACACATTAGGAGAATCATAATCTGCTTTGTATACTCTAAATACCACCAGCCTACTCTTGCATATACCTTTTTCAAACAAGCAGATTTACCCCCTTCCCATGTCATCGATGTTAAGGATACCCATCCACTTCAAACACCTGAAGAAGATGATGTTCATAAGCACTTTTTTAATGAGTCTGAAATTTATGATCCTCTCCCTTCTCCATATTTCAAAGTTTATTTATTACCCTTTACCTTTCCCTCTGTTGTTAATAACCAACCTGTTGAAATTTAGCATGCACCAAATGATTATTGTCCTTTTGTAGATAATAAAACTGATTCAATTCAGGCTGCCAACTCCTCTGACCTTTACCAACAACCTTCTAGTGTTCAAAAACCCACTAACTTCCAGTTTAAGGTTAGGGGAAATATTTTTGGACCTCTAAAGCTGCCATCCTTTCTTCATCCTTACCCTCTCGAATTTGTCAATTACCTACCAAATTTTTCTGGAAAAGATAATACTACAAGAGAAGAGCATCTTTCAGCCTTTCAAGACTTCATTGATAATCTGGAAATATTGCATGAAGATATTATCATGAGGCTTTTCTCTAAATCTTTGATTGGAGATGCTGCCTTGTGGTTCAAAAATATGAAAGTTGCTTCCATTGGTTCATGGGATGAACTATATGACACCTTCTTTAAATACTGGGGAGACAACAAGTCATTGGATCAATACCTACATGAATTCACTACTTTGAGAAGGGGAAACAATGAAGTTCTATCTGCTTTTAATCAAAGGTTTTATAGCTTGTATTGCAGCCCGCCCTTGGAAATTAAGCTTTCTGAGACTGTTGCCATGGTGTATTACATAATGTCTCAATATTTTGACCTTATTTTGTATATTAGGGAAATGAAATCTACATATTTATCACAGTTATTCATGGATGTTGAGGAAGTTGAGAAGAACCTCTGAGCTTGTGGCATGATTCAAAGTCAACATCATGTCAGTTCTGAACATGAGGCAGATTTTATTTTCTACCCCTATGAAAAAAGATAGTGGATGATTTGGTCCTTGAAGTATGTATCTTTGACAACCTTTCCTCTGAGGAAATCACTATCTCAAGCATTGACCAAGAGAAACTTGTTGTTAACAAACAATTTGGTAGTGAATACATTATTGTTAGAGACCATCCTGAAACAAGGCATTCATAATATCAAGAGTCAAAGGTTTGTTATGGACAACCTATTTTTGATGGAAATAACAGTGATGGTGATGAACATAATTTTTCTATGATTTGTTTGGAACCTCTTAGCACTATTCTTGTATATGATGATTATGGTATTGATCCTTGTAAATGCTATGGAGGTGTTGAAAGGGAATTTTATATAAATCCAATCTCTTATCCATCACCAACAAATGAACAACCCTATCTTAATAAAAACCATGTGTATGAAGGGCAGTCCATTTTTGATGAATATTCTAGTGATAATGAGAAGTAATCTTATCCTATATTTGATCACTATGAAGACAAAGAGTATGATGCAGAGGTTGGCCTTGTCATAGAAGACATAACCCGAAGATTTGACCAAGAGCAACCCTTAGTTGAGGCACATGAAGAGATCGTTTATACATAACCAGAAGTAAATCAACAGTCATTAGTGGATCAACAACCACCTATGTCAATCCTTCTTCCACTTTTACCCATAGTTTACAGTAAGGAACTTGAAGTGGAAAAATAAATATGCTATCATTATCATGTGTTTTATCACCATCTTCATGACCTTGTAGGGGTGTATCAGGAGTTGTATTTCTCAAATGTTTTGGAACCTGTAAACTTTAATGTGTCAACAATAGTCGGAGGAGATATAGGAAATGTTTTCAAACCATTGTCATATTCCTCTTGTCTACTGTCAATCATTGGAATTATAAAGAATCATGTCAGCAAGTTTCTTGAATGGATTTGGTGGAAATTTTCCTTCACCTAGCCCATTGTAAAAGTTAGTTAACTTAGGTTTTGTACATAAATAAGCTCCATCAAGAGTAGGTGTGTTTGATTTCTGTTTGAAAGTAGAGTAATATAAGTTGTCAGTATGTTGTCTTCAACATGATGCAACAAATCATGACTCCACAAGCCCAAAGGATAAGGCACTGAAACTACAAGAGTTCTTAGAGACTCACAGGGAGGAATCTATCCCCCATGGAGCCTATGTTAGCACAATATTGGTTAAGGTTCCAAGTGTCAAGAGACACCCACAGTCAAGAAGAGCATAACCCCTAAGAAGAAGCCTACCATTTCTGAGAAGGAAAAGTCTGCTGTGCCAAAGGAAGATCCTCTTTCTACAAGAAAGAGTGTGAGGTTGAATTTCAGGGTAACTAAATAGTTTATGAAAGTCAAGGAACTTAATTGAAATGGTTTTGTCATCATGAAAGACTACAAATTTCTCTCCACACATTCAATATAGAAGGCACTGCATTTTTGGTTATGCTATCCACACTTGCACACAGATGTAACGCAAGTGGTGATACCTAAATCATAGGTCTGAATGAATATTTCTTTCTCAAGAAAAATATCTAAGAGAAATATTGAAAAGGTTTCAAATGGAAGATTCTAAACCTGTGATCACACCTATGGTCACTGGATGCAAGTTAATCAATGATGATGACTCACCTAATGTTGATCAAAGTTCATATAGGTCTATGATAGGAATCCTATTGTACATCACAACATTTCGTCCAGACATAATGCATGTTGTTGGAATGGTAGGAAGGTATCAGTCTGCACCTAAACAGAATCATTTTCTATCTGTCAAAAGAATATTCAAATATTTGAAAGAAACAATGAACTATGGCCTATGGTATACTAGGAATCAAAATTTTCAATTATTAGTCTATTCAGATGTTGATTGGGCTAACTGCATGGATGAAAGGAAAAGCACGAGTGGAGGTGCATTCTTATTAGGAGATTATCTTGTAGCATGGTTGAGCAAGAAGCAAGGTTCCATTTCCTTATTGACTACTGAAGCTGAATACATAGCACCTGCCACTTGTTGTACCCAATTATTGTGGATGATTAAGACACTTGCATACTTGGAGGTAAAGTATATTGCACCGATCGCAATTTATTATGATAATACTAGTGCAATTAGTGTGTCAAAGAATCCTGTATTCCACTCCAAGACCAAGCACATCCCCATAAAATACCATTTTCTGAGAGAGAAGGTCACCAATCAGATTGTTCAGGTTCATTACATTCCAACCAAAGAACAAATTGCAGACATCTTTACTAAACCCCTAACCAAGACACCATTTGAATATCTTTGTCAGAAGTTGGGTGTCATCCCTTCTCTCACCTAAGATAGTCCATCCTGTAAGGGGGAGTATGTGTTGGTTGAATATCTTATACCTCTGAAAAGTACTGGAACAACTCAGGGGGACCATGTTTTCTTTGACATTGATGTCAAAGGGGGAGAAAAGGTTTGGTCTGGATGCTACAGTTGGAGGTCTAAGCAGAATAGTGCAACCTTTCAGGGTTTCCATCAATGCCAAAGGGGGAGATTGTTGGCATATTTTATAGGAAGATTTTTCTTTTCATTGATGGAAAGAACAACATCGATGATGGAAAATAGGAAAAGCATAAGGTCATGAGGAGGAGAAAATAGTACGCAGAGATCAAAGCTCAGAAGGAAAATCATAAGCTCAGGGTGAGAAGCCTCAGTAGCCATCTGATCAAGAAATCAACCATGTTGATTGTCTCATTTTACGGATGTTATTCATATGAGTGACCATGGGCTTAAGGATCGTTGGAGGATTATGACCATCAGATCTGAAATCCAGATCAATGACATGGATGAATTGTGGGGAGCGAAAGGAGAATTAAATGACTCACTAGTTCTAATCCCACAATCGGTATGGATAATCAGATCTCATAGGCTCGAATATCGATGATTGTGGTTGATCCAACACATGATCAGTTTAAGTCATATCAAGTCATGAACATTAGATGCACAAGCACTAGATCAATGGTAGGGATAGATTGCAGAGATCAAAAGGATAATTAAATGAATTGCTAGTTCCAATCGCGCAACTGGTCTAGATCGTCAGATCTTTTAGACTAGGATATCGACGATTGTGGTTGATCCACCAAGCGATCAAATTAAATCAGATTGAGTTGTGACCATCGGATGCGAAATCACCAGATCAACGGAAGGGATAGATTGCAGAGAATGAAAGGAGAATTAAATATCATTCTATTTCCAATCCCACAATTACTCACGACTGTCAGATATTATAGCCTCGAAGATTGACGATTGTGGTTGACTAACCAAAGGTGCACAACTTCAAATTGTGGATTTTTGGTGACAAGTTAAATCACTTGCAAGTTATGGTTACACAATCATCCTTGATCGTTGATCTTCTTTGAGTGTCTTCATGCAAGATACCAAATATATAAAATATGAAGAATAGAAATGAAATGCTAGAAATGACAGAATGACAGTAAAATATCCAGCATAATCTTCACAATACACAGAAATGATATACGAAATAGCAACAGAAATAGCACTTTGATTCAGATAGCAATGTTCACAGGCCTCTTCGAGGGGGCAACCTCCAGTCGAGCAGTGCTCTGTTACAATAATCTCC